>OMMV01063349.1:1641-13669 GCA_900302635.1 Chatrabus melanurus
AGTTCGTGTTTAAAAAAAAAAAAAAAAAAAAGAAAGAAAGAAAAAAGCTTCCTTTGAGTAGTAGCTTGGGTCATTGTGGCACAGGCTAATTACTGGGAATGTTTGACACCATTTGTGGATTTAGAAAAAAGAAAAGAAAAAAAACAACATTAATTAAGGGGAGAACTTCAGATTGCTTTTCTTTATACGTGCCGCCTTTTGTGTGATTTTCATTTCATTTTAATGTTTAAAATGCTGGGTTTTTTTTCTCGATTACCTGGAATTAATTAAAATTGACCTTTTATTCCTGTTTCGTTCATCATCTCTTTCAAATGTCTCTCTTCTCAACATACAGCTTGATTGTTTTTTACTCTCACTTTGTGTTTCCTCACTCTGAGCTGCACCCGATAGATTATCAATATCTGAGTGAAACAACCTCGGCTCATTCCGTCATCCACACTACGATTTTACACGTACGTGTTCAGATGCAAAAAACAAACAAACTGTAACACTGAGACTAAATGTCTGCATGTACAAAGTGAAAAATACACATTTAGACATAATAAAATTTAATTAATGACACTAATTATTATGGAATTGTTTGCACATAAAGTTTAGTCTGTCCGTTATTTCCCACTTGCACTGTTAATTAGAGCTGAGAGATACCATAGAAAAAATAGTCTAGAGCTTTTTTTTATCTCCCAATATATATATCAAGGTTTTTCAAGTTACTTAAGTTAACCCTGAAAATATGAAAAGAAAAATCGTGTGAACAAATGATCCAGATCGGATTATTTGTTTTGCATTTTTTTTGCACAGTAACTCGGCTTGAAACAGCCTGTTTGGGGCAGCACGGTGCCTCAGTGTGGTGCTGGCAGTTTGGCAATAATCATCATCACACAAATATCTAACATGACAAAGGGCCAAATGTTGCAGAAATACACTTTAATGCAAACGTGTTCAGCTACCTCCTTTCAGCACCGGCTACTTTTGCTAACCAGTGATGCCAGCTAACTAACTTGGAGAGGGGGTCAGCTCTATGTTCCCCAGTATCTATATTCCCCGGGACCGATAAAATTACACTTTTTGGTACAATTTTCCATATGATCTGAAATCCAAATAAAATTTTCTGACCACCAAAATAAGCAACTTTCTGACGGGACTCAAGTGATCTTGAAGTGATCGACTTATCTTGCATTTGTTTCCTGCACCATAACAATATGAAGGAATTTTAGATATTTTTCAAACTGTTAAACCCCAAATTAAGGTATTAAGGTGATAGTGGGAACTTATCCTAATTTAAGCAACTCAAAAAATGCACACGTGTGACAAATGCATCGCTTCTACTTTCATTTTGAACAAATCTTGTATACATAGGTACCCGGGGAATATAGATACGCACCCCTTGGAGAGCATCTATCCTTTAATTTAATTAAAGCATTAAAGAATTACTAGAACATGGGTGATACCAATTTGTTTTCAGAACAGTTTGAACTTTGGGAGAACAAGATTTTATAAAGCTTTTGATTGTCACATGGTTTAAAAAAAAACAAAAAACAGCCATATCACCTTGAGCTTCCGAATCGTAATTTATGTAAAGATTCTTAAATATGAGAAATTGAAAAAAGTTGCTTTATTCTTTAAAAAGATAGAGCGACAATTGGCAACACCCCCTGAAAAGACTTTGTGCCTAGAGGCAAAATCAGTAAATCACCTTTGAATTCGTTAAAAAAAGCCCGAGGCATAAACATATCTTTGGTGAAACCCACGACTGAACAAGACACGAAAAAAAAAGACTCAAAATGGAAATGATTTTCTTTCATCCATCGCTGATGACTATCGCTTGAATTGTGAGGTGCACTGCAGTAAATGAGGCTGACCGAGGAGAATAACAATGCATCAGAATAATGCATCAGATTCGGTCAACGCTTTTTGATGGCGCGTACCATGGTCTGAAGTATCTATGGAGTATCTGCTCATTAACAACACAGATTGTGTAAAACACATCAGTTCCTGTGCGTCTGCATGTGGTCGCTGCTGCACAGCGATTTAAGAGGCGCTCCGTCAAATTTTTCAAAGAGCTGCAGCGCTTCGAGGTCATGCATAAAATACCGGAATTTTAATTCTTAAATGTCAGTTTTGTGGAAATCAAATCCAACCTTGCATTATTCAAGCTGACTTTAAAGCATATTAAAAAAATCCAACAAAGGAAAATTACAGAAATAAGAATTTTTTTTTCAATCTTTAACAGTTTTCATTTAGAGAAACTGCTTATTTTTAAAATCTGCATATTCACAGTTGGAGAATCTATAACCTCATTACATTCAACCTCTCTTTCTTCTTGCGATTCAAAAGCGAAAAACAACACATTGATTTCCAATTAAACAATGTGTGTGAATAAGTAGGTTAATTACTGTGTTGAACTTCTAACACAACAGTAAACATGCCAATATATTGATAAGGCATCAAATCTATTGATTCCCTCAGTGTATTTTGAGAACTCTTTGAAGCTTTGTGCTAAACAAATTATGCTAATAAAGTACTGCTTCTGGTAGATTTGTGTGCGATTTACTGATTTGGTCACATTTCTGTATTGCTCATCGGCTGATCATCTTAAAATCTGATGACTAAATAGATCACGGACGGGTTAGTAATAAATACTGGTTTGCATTGACTAGATGTGCGTTCTATCGGTGGTGCGGTTACTGCTGAGGTGATCTTCTGGAACAAATATCTTAAAACTGCCCGACTGTTGACGGTAAGTAATAAATCTAAGAGTTATCAAAATCCCAAGAGTCAGAAACATAAACCATGACATCTCTCTCACGCACACACAAACACACACACCTTTGCATTTTGCCCCTTGCTTTGCAGCAGAAAACAATCTGCTTCCCCTTCTGGTCATAACAGTTAAAACCAGAAGCCAATCTAAGCGTGAAATTTAAGGTACATATCCACTGGGAACCCGTCCGTCGTCACCGCACTGATCCTTTTTTTTTTCCATTCTTCTTTTTGTTTTAATTTCAGTTGGGAGTGATTCTCTTTGGCGCCTTCCCAACAGCTTGGTATAGTTAAGAGAAAACGTCTATTTTTTTTTTCCTTACAGAGCAGTGCAGTGCTCACTCAGGAGCAATAAAACCCATAATCACTGTTTTCCACAAGAATGCCATTTAACAACACAAAGTAAACAAGGACAGAGTCTGGTGTCACAGACACACAGCAGACTAAGCAGGCTGATGGTGATTAGGCTATCCACTGTCATACCTACAGCTGTTTTTATTAAAAGAGGTCTGGGCTAGCGCGACCTGTTAGCCACGGTGACCAGGCATTGGTCAGAAGGCCCATTGTTAAAAATGGTTATATGCAGTTCAAACTTAGTAAAATAGAGCAAAATTGAGTTCAAACTTTGCAAAATGGATTTCAAACTTACAAAGTTGATATAGATTTCACACCTTTCACACCCTTGAGTATTTCAACCCTAACCCTTCGGACCAATGGACCTTCGGAATAATGACCCGTCCTCGTTAGCCACATAGCTAAATGCTAAGAGAAATGCCACGTGGCTACAAGAACTTGGCTGGTTTTAGCTACAGTGCCGAAGAACCTTTTTCATGGTCAAACATAGTTCACACAAATTACACACCAGGTCCAAATACTGGGGTAACTATCTAGTCAGATGTCTTTGATGAAACCTATGGCATGTGAATCTAGCTGCTAATGCCATCGGTATCATTTACGGAGACATCATGTGGCTCAAGCAAACTAATTGTGGCTAAAGAGAAAATCATTTAGCCACATTGGCTAACCATTAAAATATCATAGCGCCAGACCAGGAAGTGGACATGAAGTCAGAAAACCACACGACAACAAGGTCTTCTTAGTCCTTAAATAGCTCGACCATCAACAACCTGATGGTGATGATGACATGGGATGAAGTGATAAACATTAAGTAAGTCATCCATTCATTCGTACATTGTCTGCAGCTTCTCCTGTGTAAATAGTTAGCCCTACGTAGGACCTGAGGCACATTGGTGCTGGTGCTGATTTTCAGATTCCGCCATCTGAAGTGAATGAGAGTCTACAACTTCCCCGAAATGGGATGCCAGTCCTTCCCAGCTTACTTTTCCAGTCAAGGCTGGTACCCATTTATAGCTGGGTGGACTGGGACAATCCAGAAGACAGGTGGCGTGACTGGCAATCGCACCCAGGTCTATATATTGGTAGCCCAACTCATTCCACTGAGCTACCTGCTCTACACATATTGGGCTGGAGGCAGGGTATATCATCATTGGGTATACATGTTCCACACAGCATGCAAATCAGATATATTCTGGAATTGGCCGTGGAGCATATTGGAATTCTGCTACAGCGCAAGACTTCTGGAAGTGTGCAAAGCCAAGGTGTGGAAGTGGAAGTATTGTTCAACTTTCCAAACTGTTTTTGCATTTCAGAAACCCTAACCCTAAACCATTTAAGATAAAGTCATTTGCAAGGTTGTTGGGCAACTGAGACATCAGGTTTAGAGCCTTCTTGTAACACCAGAAGCATGCAGTGCCCTTCCAGAAATGGCGGTCAGTTTCAGGAGTGCAAAAAAATTCTGAGTTTGTCCCAGTTAATTTCGTTCATGGAACATACATGCAACCATACACACCTATGGTCAAATCACCTAACCTGCACATCTTTGGACTGTCGCAAGAAGTTGGAGCACTCGGAGTGAACCCATATAGACATGGGAAAAGATGGGAACCCAATCAGAAATGCAACAGGAGAAGGTTGATGCATGATCTTCTCGCTATGAGTCAACAATTCTAGCTGCATGAATTTGGTTCTGATGGGGTCTCAGTGCACGATCAGTGAGTTCAACAGCACATACTTTATCCATTTTCTTGTGGGATCTCTTCAAGAAACTTTCCAACAGATATCAGCAAGATAACGGATCAACTCAAAAGACATCTGAGCACCTGAAGAAACTGATGAGGACAGAAAAAATGCAGAAAGAACTTTGAAGCAACAGCATTAAAAATGGTGCACCACATCTTAAATGAAAGCCAACGTGTGAAGAAATGTCTGGTATCAAATTATTCAATAAATTGGAAGCAAATACGGTGAGTGCTGATTCTACCAAAGGCACCATGGAGTTAGAAAAGATGAATTGGCTGTTTTACACCTCAAGGTTAGTAATAGTTATTTTCATGTTAATTAAGGACATTTCAGCTCTGTTTTTTTTTCTTGTTGCCTCATGGAGGCTGCTGTAATTTACTGGAAAATAATGCATTGCTTGAAAATGTTGTCATCATTTCTAATATCCAAGTGTGGTGCAAGATGAATCTGCAGAATATGCATGAACAAAACGAAGGTGACCTTTCCTGACCACGTGCAATCAGAACCCAGATGATTGATTGGTAACCTGGAATGACACCTGGATCTACTGCTACAACCCAGGGAGCAAATTCATGAAGTTGAAAAACTTTGGATCTTTGAAGACCCAGATGTTCAAGTGATTACCATGGTTGCCAGACTTGCAAGATTTGATGAAGAAGGAGAGCCTGGAGTCTGTCAATGAAGGTTCTCAGTATGGGTGGTAAAAAATATCAATACTCACGATATCGCAATATTTAATTTTACGATATGAGAGTTGATTTTTAAAGTCCAGAATCCATATAATTCAAATTCAATTGCTGGCTGAAACGCGGTGGACATGCAGTACCGCTTTCATTCGGCAGAGGGCGCAATGAATTGTAGACCTAATCTGAGTATTACGTAAGGTAACCTCTGTTGATAATAATAATAATAATAATAATAATAGACAGCGAGAAATTTCCCTGGAGGTCAAATTGAGGACTGATGAATATTTACTTAAAGGAGTTGCAGCCAGAGTGTAAAAATTAAGGATGGGGCGAATCTTTACTTGTACATTTAAAGGTTGAGACGTGTGGCCCGTTTGTGGCCCGAGGAGGGGAACCGAGCAGCTGTGGCACTGTCTCTCTCAGCCGGCTGCAGCAGTGGAGGCGCCACTCATCATCCAATTATCACTTTGAGTACGGAAAACATTAATCCGACACAAAAAAAAAAAGAAGAGTTCTCTGCATGATGCGCCATTGTAGCCGTGGTAATATACTAATGACGTAGACATTGCCCAGCCCTAATAACCTATTTTTACCACTTTTCATGTAGCCAAGTCTGGGATTACAGATACATTGGCAGGCAGGCAGTTTACTTCAGAAAGTGTTTTAATTGTTGAATTATCAAATATGCAGTATGGTTCTCCTGAAAAAAAAAGCCCTCAAAGATATGATGTGGAAAGTTTTTGGAAATATGATTTATGACAACCAGCCTCTAGAAATGTATCATTTACGTTTTCTCCACGGTAATACCAAATTGCAATACTTGCAGAATCGCATTTCTTATGTATCGTGATACCTGTTGACTCGGCACCAAAGTATCGTGATACGTATCGTATCGAGAGATAAGTGCATCATTCCAGCCCTAGTTCTCAGTCATCCAGCTAAATTGAAGTCACTTGGATGACGGGTGAAATGTCTTTAAGACGAAACAAGAGGTCGCTCTGGTGTAAACTTCTAGATGATAATGGAGTTGCTTCAGAGGAGTGATTGGACAGTCAGAGATCAAGCTTCATCTCCTGGAAGGCACTGGAGCCCTGCAAAAAGCATGTTTAAAAAAAAAAAAAAGCAGTACCCATCCTTTAAGTGTAAAAACAACTAGACTATAAGCCCGTGCTGACACACGGCCTCTTGACCAAGTTTGATAGTTTGAGCTCAAGTGATACGTCCCTGGGATGGACAACGTGCCGGCCTTTAAGATGATCAGCGAGTCCTGATAAAAAACTATACCCCAGCAGGTAAACATCAGAAATCACGCCTTCCTTTGTGTGAAAGAACGCCATAAACACCTGTATAGCTGATGGTTGGAGTCTTTTGAAGCTATCTGTTGACGAATGGAGCGTCGATGCCCTGATTTTATGGGGGATATTGATGGATTTCATAGCGATCAATGCGGAGAGGTGAGATATGATGTTAATCCAAGATGGTGGCAGCCAGTTTTGGCATGGGAAAAAAAAGAAATATGTAAATAAGTAATTAGTGGGTTGTTAATTGCAGCTAAAAATGTCCTCTGACACATCACATGTATGTCAACGATCAGTCTGAGCAATTATAGAACCGTAGGTATTCACATGGCGAAACGTATAGCGGCAGAGAGAAACCTGGTTCCTTCCTTTAGTAGTACAGAAAGTATAATATTTATCTTTTATGTCCTCATTACTATGAGATCCATAAAGTTCTCTCTTGTCCAAATGATGCTTTTAACGTTGTTCTAAACTGCAGTGACACAACATCATCTCCAAGAATTCTTGTTTACTTACTTGTGTTTGAGTCAATATGAATGATGCAGAAGCTCACAAAGACAGGAAATAGGAAGGCTGGATCTCATTTATTTACTCAAGTGGATTTCAATTAATCTGTGCCCTAACAAGACGTGCAGAGGGGAAACAACATGGCCGCCTTTGTCTCTTTCAGCGCACAATAAATGTTTTCGTAAACACCATGACTCATCACTTCTGTCGCCGCTTTCATCCGCCTCATCCACAGTTCGTCTTCCAGCCTTGTCAGCGCACAGGGGGGGTGAAACAATCACGGCAGTTGTGTTTTGTGTGTCATTTGAAGAAGAAGAAGAAGAAGAAAAAACCAAAGCAGGATCCCCGTAAGGGGTTGTTGTGACATTTCCATCCTCAGTCGTTTTAGCTTAGCTCGTTGCTCCAAATCTCTCTTAAAAACCCAAACACAAGCTCATCCCTTAAAACAGATCTGTGCGTTTAGAGAGAAACAAAGCAGGGCTAAGTAGATAATTGCACAAAGAAAAGCGGCCGAGAGACGCGCAGAGAGAATAAAAAAAATAAAATCCTTCACTTCGCTTTGTTTGCCGTGCGGCAGAAAAACTTAGCACTGTCTAATCTGGTAAGCGTGCGGTTATTGTCTGGCTGTCATCTAAAGAGGATGTTGTAACTTTCTCCCCCCTGCACTGTTCGCTTTCAGGGCCACAAAGGAGCTTAGGCTAAGCAGTTAAAAAGGCCGCTCTAAGCCGTAAAGTGTGCTTAACATGTCCATTATACAATGTTGTTAAAGTGATACTGCGTCCACGCTACGGGACAGCTGACCCAAAAACAGTCCGATTGTGTTAAGATGTGTTTAACCTCATGCGCTGCGGCCCGAATGAGTCCGTGCGTGTGTGTGTGTGCACGTGTAACTGTTTTCCTGCTTCGAGGTCTTTGTTCGGATATTTGTTTGCGTATTTACCAAACATAAAGGCTTAAAACACGTATCCACCAGGGGGCAGATTAGTGCTGTGTCAACACTGTCTGACAACAGAAAATCTTCTCTGTCTTGCTGTCTGGTCATGTTTGCACAGACCGGGTGTTGGGCAGCGTTGTGGAAATCAGTGGCTTAGGTGCGTTTGTCGGTGAGGGAATGTTTACTGACATCGACTTCGTGGACGACGTTGTGACCTTTGCAGAATCAATGGATAGATTCCTTGATTGCAGCAGTTGAGAAGATGAGTGAGGAATTGGAGTGCCTGGGTTTGCAATGGTCCCGGATCAGGACTAAAATCCAGGCTTTTAATGACTTCCTGGACTCAGCCATGAGACGTGTATCTGTATGTGGTGAAAGCGTCAAACTTGTAGAGAGATTAACTTATCTCGGCAGTGACATTCATGTCTCTGGGTCATCGGCCTTTGAGATCGAGAGACGCCAAGGAAGAGCTTATAGAGTCATGAAGTCGCTGGACAGAGGTGTTTGGTGATGCCGATATCTTTGCAAGGGAACAAAGGTCCAAGTCTTTAGGATCTTGGTGCTTCCTGTCTTACGGTATGGTTGTGAGACTTGGACACTAACCAGTGACCTAAGGTGGCGACTGGATGTCTTTGGTACTAGGTCTCTTTGGAGGATCCTTGGGTACCACAGGAATGACTTTGTGTCATTCGAGCAGTACTTAGGGAGACTAAGTTGCGGGGTATCATCAGCATTACGAGGGAGTGTCAGCTTCAGCATTTTGGCCATGTGGCGCATTCCTCTCTGCATGATCCAGCATATAGGTGCCTCAGTGTTGAGGACCCCAGTGGCTGGAAAAGGTTAAGGGGGCACCCACACTTCACCTGGCTGCGGCAGCTAGATGGTTATTTTAGAGATGTGAGGATGGACTGGTTGTCTGCCTGGGTGGTTGCCATCCAGTACCCAAGGCTGTTCTGTGGTGTCGTAGATGTGGCGAAGCACGGCACCAGTGCATGCTCCAAGACTTGTTAATTTTTGAGCTCTGGATTGGATAGTTCCAACCAAGCTAGCGAAAGAACAATATAGTCTAGTCCCTTGCCATGTATACAAAACAGCAGAGGTGGGAGTAAGTTGCCATCAAGTCACTCTCGAGTCATGAAATTGCAAGTCTCAAGTCAAGTCCCAAGTCAGCTGCCAACACATGACAGTCAAGCTGACTTGGGACTTGCAGTTTCGTGACTTAAGAGTGACTTGACGGTGACTTATTCTCACCTCTTCAAAACAGCTTAGTCAACTTCACACTCAACGCTCAAGTATACATTTCAACAGAAGATCAGCTCAGTCATGCACCAAACGTTGCTTTATAAATGGCGTCATTTTGCCAGTGGAAAAATTAAAATGTAAATTCAAAAAATAGGTCTTTATTCTCCTCTTTAAAAACCAAATAAAGCAAAACCACAACCTCCACTGAGAAAAACACAATAACTGTCCGAAAGCTAAGTTAAACTGTGACAAAGGGTTTCTGTGTGTCCTATAAGTCCTGTACAAGCCCTGAGGTCCATTGGTGTCGGTACTTATTCCCGGATACCATAACATGAAGCAGATGAAAGTCTGTGATTCCTCCTGGACGGGACGTCAGCCCATCACACGTTACCCCCCCCCTGTTAAGGCCAGTACCCATTTACAGCCGGGTGGACTGGGACGATGCAGATGAAGTGCCTTGTCCAAGGACACAGACAGGTAATGTGACTGGGAATCGAACCCAGGTCTACATATTGAAAATATTGATAGCCCAACTCCTATCCCACTGAGCTGGTGCAAATTATTAAGACATAACTGTAAAATGTATCATCTGTAACTACAACACACAAAGAACAACTTTTACTGAACCAATCGAAAGTTCAGCGTCAGTGTAACATTCCATTGGCTCCCATGGATGAGAGCATTTTGTTTCTATGGTAACATTTCATGTTCTTATCTGTGGCTCTCGGTGTCATGCTCCTGCTGCCACGTTCACCAGATGACTTTGACTTTCAGAGGCTGACCTCGCGCACTTTGCCCCCATTCCTCAGACAGAAATGTGACCTCCCGGTGAAAAACCTTAGAAAGCTTTGATTACGTCCCCAGCAAGAGGGCAATTTGATGTCTATAAACAACCCCACGCTGAGCAGGAGGATATTTGAATGTCAAAGTTATTTCAAGCTACTTCAAGTGAGTTTACGTTTCTGTAGACCAGCATGAAAGAAATACGATTAATCTTGTGAAGCAAGACTAATCTTTGCCCTTTTTTTTTTTTAAACATCATTCTTTCTGTATGCATTTAGTTTATTTTGCCACTTCCCCACAAATTCCAACTGTGTTGGTTGACATGTAAATTCCAGCTTGAAAACGGAATGGTGGCAGTTTTTGTGTGAAATCACGGATGGAGTTGGGTGCATGCTTATGTCATTGTTGGAACATATTTTTGAGTGTCAGGTACGACATTTAGGCCATGTGATGCATTTCTCTGGACACGATCCAGCACGCGGGTGCCTCAGTGTTGCGGACCCCAGCAGCTGAAGAAGAATGTCAAGGACACACCCACGTTTGACCAGGATGCAGCGGATGGATGGTTACTTTCAAGAGGGTGGAGATGGACTGGTTGTCTGCCTGGGTGGTTGCCATCCAGGGCGCAAGGCGGATCTGTAGTGTGGTGGATGCGGCGATGCATGGCACCAGTGCATGCTCCCAGACCTGACCTGAGTAAAAGCCTGTCGTTTGTACGTTTGAAGCCTCCTGTCTGCATGACTGTTGTCTGTGCACGTTCTGTGCTCGCTCGCTCACTCTGAAAATGGATCCATGGTAAAAAGTTAAAACATCAATATCTGACCAATTTTAATGTACAAGGGCGGTCTCCGATTGCCGATTTTCGGTCCTGATTTCCATCGTGATTTTCAAAATTTTCAAAATTGAGGAAATCTGGCAAGATTTTTTAAAATCGTAGCCAAAATTGGTATGTCATCACAGTTGTTACTAATACCTACTATTTAATATCTGATTACATACGATTGTAACCGATTAGTACGTACGATTCCCATTACATGATTGTTTTTGTGCATGTGCCAGTGTGTGCGCAAAACACTACTTCTGTGTTTTTCCCACACTTTTCCAAAAAGCTAAAAATTTCTTTGTGAAAATTTCAAAACTGTCTTCTACTGAAGACCGCGACATGCTTTTCATGGGTTTCATGACGGTTTTAAAACTTTCCCGACTGCTCACTATGTTCTACAACGCTACTTTTACCACAGATTACACCTGATTTCTGATTTATTTATTTTGCCTAAATCTTTGACAATTGGGTATCAAAAATCGCTAATGGGAGACATGCTTAATACACTGAATAACGTCCACATTTTTCCAGGAATATGAATGTGAATTGTTCGTGACATCGACAGTTGGATTGGGGCTGCATCTGAGGTCCTGCGGACGCTGTACTGGACTGTTGTGGTGAAGAAAGAGCTGAGCCAGAAGGCGAGGCTCTCGATTTACCAGTCGATTTACGCTCCTATCCTCACCTATTGTCATGAGCTTTGGGTAATGACCGAAAGAACAAGATCGCGGATACAAGCGACGGAAATGAGGTTCCTCCGTCGGGTGTCTGGACTTACACTCAGGGACAGGGTGAGAAGCTCGAATATCCGGGAGGGACTCGGAGTCGAGCCGCTGCTTCGTATCGAAAGGGCATCTGGTGAGGACACCCCCTGGTCGTCTCCCTAGGTCTTCCA
>OMMV01063351.1:0-10098 GCA_900302635.1 Chatrabus melanurus
CCAGATTGGGCGGTTTCCCCCAACAAGGCAAAACAATTTTGGGCAGTTTTTTGTGCACTCGCGGTTTTTGACGAGGTTTGGGGCTGGAAAACCTTGCTGGCATCTGGCAACACTGGACGGCAAGCAGCGTTTGTGAGTACTCACGTTACTGGTTTGGAAATACAGTTGTGTTAGACTGTTGTGTAAAATTATATTGTGCTACGATATTACTCAAAAAATCGCTAGATGCTTTTACTGCTTTTGTAACCGGTCGCTGGCGATGATAACACGTTTGTTGACACGTTTTCGCATCGCTCTGCAAAGTACGTCACCCGCATCGTTGGTCTGATTGGTTAAAGGACTATCCAATTGCGTACAGAGCCATGCCTCTTGTCCAGGAGAAATACAGCGCCGACTCCCCAGACTAAGTTCATAGATTGAACTTAGTCTGGTGACAGCCAGACAAGGTATAACCATGAAAAAAAGTCAATCTCCTCTGCTGCCTTTGTCCACCAAGATGGTAAGGACTTGCAGTGAGCAATTAATTAACAAAATACTAAACCCCTAACAGACAAACTGGAAGTCAAACTTGTCCTAAAATGGTTAAGAACTGTTTAGTTTGTTCTTAAAAAAAAAAGAAATTTGCTTGTTAATGATTGGAAAATCCATCTGAAATTAAAGAAGCATGGAAACATTAACTGAAGGGCTGGATTCACTTCTATAATAGAGTATGTTGGCACCATACATGATTGTGCTGATGTTCTTGGACTGACCTCTATTGGTATTTTGCATGATGGGGTTTAGCCTCTGGCTGCATTTGTATTTGCCATGCAGAATCCAGTGAAATAAGATGTGCGTAGGCCACTTTCCTCTCATATACACACACCCGAATTGCACTGAGAGAAAGCTGTATGGTTCACTTTTAAAATTTCATCAAAGTCAGAAGTGATTATCTGTGATTATCTGGGTGAACATGTTGGTGATTTGATAGCTGTGAGCATCTAGATCCAGAAAACAGTTTATAATCACAATGGGCGCAGGCTCCCAAGGCATGCATAGAGCAAAAAGCAAGGTGAGACATGACTGGATAGAAAGTGCAATCATATATGTGCATTTGTGTATATAAACCACATAGTCAACAGACAGCGAACGTTTGACATCTTTTCAATGTGTCTGAAAGGCCTTTGTAAAATTTTTGAGATCTATAATCCCACCAAACAATTGAAATGGGAAAAAAAAGACAAAAGGAGCTGATTTACCTAGCAGTTAAGGCTGTGGCTCTTCTATGCCTGCTCCTGTTACTCAAACCGTGCCCTTTGTCTGGGACCAGGGCTTGGTCCAGGGCCAAAATTTGCATGCCAAGGGCCACTTGAATGCGAATCTCCCCGGATTCTCACTGCCTGACATGCAAAACCAGTGGGGGACCAGTTAAAATTGCACATGCGCACAGTCAACACAGGTGTACTCCAGTCAAAACACTCCTCCTTACCTCCTGCCTCCTCCTGTCCTGAGCTTCACCACTCCTCCTAGAGAGGATTATGAAAATAAGATCAGTGATTTTGCTGGAATCCTCTATTTGTAGCTTGTCAAAACCCGAGGGTGGAGTGTTGAGGTAAGGTGGCAACTGGGTTTGTCCATTTTGGAACAAGACTCTTGGGTCTTCAAGAGAATTGGAGACTGACAAGTGGAAGTAGGAAGACAGGAAGATGCCAAAGTCTTTTCTTATTAAAAAGAAACCCGGAGCATGTGGTGCGTGGCGATGGAGAGATCCAGAACAGATTGAGTGGAAAGAAAACGATACAGTTGGTAAGAACTTTGTGTATTTGGGTATAGTAGAGTCTGTTGTAAAAACTGTTACTTATGTGGTGGACGTCATTTCCTTTTTACTTCCTTTAGAGAGTGAAACTCCAAAGGAGCAGATAACCTGCAGCTCTGATGCCATGCCACCTGTACTTCAGTCAACTGCTGTACCATGTGGGACAACACCAGGGCGAAGAGTACCAATACCTTCAGAAGGATCAGGGAGACCAGGTGCAGGCACAGGACAGGACTGGCCCACGCTGATGCTCCAGGGCTCCTTCTACCATCGCAGTGCACTGGCACTAGTCAGCCGAGCGAAGGTGAGGTCAGCAAGATACAGCAATAACTGATATTTGGCCATATAGCATGAAAAACACTAAACACCATAAAACGAGGAAAAACAGGAGAACATCAGTTTAACATAAATGCAATTCCAACGAATGTTCAGAATCCAGTTACTCTTCTGAATCCTTTCTTTTTTGATTTTGAAATTGTGGTGATTTACTTTTGTGAAAGTGTCAAGTTTAATTGAATGGAATTTTGGCAAATTTATAAAAACAGTAAGTATATATGCAAGAGGATTCTTTAAAATGTCTGCGCATTCTTAATAACATAATAAGATCTAGTGGACACACTACTACATCTTTCTATATTTAATGCAAAAATATGTACAGTTATTAAGTTCTGGTGGAAATCTGAGGCTTTGCAGACTTGTATGTCAGCTGTGGTGCCGGTGTACAAACCCATGGTGTATCAGGTTTTAATTTGACATAATATTTACTAATACTATGGTTATGCAGAGATTGAGAGTTAAGGATATGATTTGAGTGAGGTTTAGAAATATTTTGAATGATATTCACCGAGGCCGGATAACCATTTCTGTATTTTGGATGACTTGGAAACCTAATGCTGTGGGCACACATATTTTAGTCCCCGGATTTGGAGCCAGATTTCAATTCACTTGAGTACAATTAGCCACGATTCAGGCATTCACTGAAATTTGCACAAGCAGGTTATGAATTTTCTTGATTAATCCTTATAAATTTTTGGCATTGAGCTCAATTTTTGTCAGTTTTGGTATAACAACTGTCATTAGCCATGGCACTGATAACCAATCACAATCCTGACCTTTGAAGCTTTGTCGCATAATTTAATTTCATTAAATTGTAGCCTGCTGATGTATAATTGCTTCCAAAAATAGACTGCCTTTAACCAATTGTTATTTATTTTAATCTGGATAGCAATTGCACTAGTTAGCAAGCTATCATAGCACTGGAACCTAATTTTACCTAATTTTGCCCAAAAGTTCAGCCTTATAATTCAGATGTTAAATATTTGTGATTGACTGGCACTACATTTAGAATCCAATGACTGCATCAGATCCCATAAGTTTCCAGCCCCTCCCATTTTGTTTGAGTGCATGAATAAAAGAGGTTTTCTCAGTCCCTTTTATGACTGTAGCATAATTCCCTATGTGCAACTACATGGACGCCAAAGTGGGTGTATCTTTTACCACATAATGAGGCTGAACTGTAAGTCCTCTGTTGTGATTGGCTGGGGCCATACATGTGATTGAACGTGCTCATTTGAGCTACAATGAGATCCTACATTGAATGTTCAATAGTAGATTGGTGTTACCTTTATAGCTCCTGCTGGTGTTGTATGGGAGATATAGAAATTCGGTTCTGTGCATGTATGCATCAGTCCACCTGTGCAACTGTAGCTTTCACCATGCAATTACGCAACATCAAATAATCGCAAATCCAAGATATTTGGGGTACAAATTCATCTCAAAATCCTCTCGAGTGAGTTCAGAGGGTGTCAATCTTGACCTACTTTTTTTGCGTCAAATCAGAAAGCATTCAAATGACACTAAGTGACTTAATACTGGTTCCTCTGCTCTAAAGTACCCATTTGGCAAGTGCTATTGGTCCTTCATGGCAGATTTCTTAAGTGCCGAACTGTCTCTTTAACATTCCAGAGTATAATTCTTACCACTTTGATCGCACATCTGTTAAACACTACCTTATTTGGTAAGATTTGATTTCTAATTTGTAACTATTCAAACAGTATGCTAATTATCATAATCATATTAGTTTTTGTTGTGGTTCCAAATTAACTTAAACACCGTCGTGACTTATTTTGCCAGGCTCGTCCCCGGACTTCCTCAACCTCTGGTGACTTCTTGTGTTCGGTGTGCCACAAGTTATTTCCCCTGCAGCGTATGCTGACCCGTCACTTGAAGTGCCACAGCTTGGTGAAGAGACACCCCTGTCGGTACTGCGGCAAAGGATTCAATGACACCTTTGACCTCAAGAGGCATATGCGGACACATACAGGTCAGAAATGGGATTGTCGAATAACGCTGCAATTAGCCTATCAATACAAGGTAAATATTGCAGAGCCACACCCCTTTGAATAACAGGCTTTTGAAAACTAAATGATCAGCAAGATGGCTACTAAGACATATATGCTATATGTGGAAGAACTGCAGAAGAAAAATGATTTATTTTGACCCGTGTCTCAACGACTAACATGGTGGCAACAGGATTAATGACCCTTACTGGATCTAGCTACAAGGGGGTGACAAGGGGGTATAACGTTTCAAGGACAACCCCAACCACTATACACACTAAGAAATTAAGGAACAGGAATAGACCTAAAAGGGTCCAATGCTTTGTCGCTCCATGTGTACCTGAGCAGGGTACAAACATTGTAACTTTGAACATGATCAGCAATGATTTTGTACCTCTAAAATTAAACAAAGGTCCACACTTTTCACATTCAAGTCCATTTATGTGCGGTATAGGGTACTTTTTGGACAAATGTACCTCTGGGTACAGAAATGATCCCCCGATTTCTCTGTATTTTTTGTATTTCCATCATTTTCAAAATTTTACTTCGTAAACTAATGCATAAAGATGACCAGAGGTGAGGGTTTTTGTGCCTCTTTATTAAAACAAACAAACAAACAAACAAACAAACAAAAATGTACACTGCACAGTAGGCTTGTTTTGGTCTCACCATACTGTGAAAGACCTTTTTCCAATGCAGGAAAGTGCAACCCTGTTTATTTTTTAAAAATTTTCAACAAGATATCTTTTGTCATGTGAATGTGCAAAGACAGAATTTATTTATCGATTATTTATTTATGTTTAATTGTAAAAAAAATAAAATAAAAGAGTGCAAACTGGAACCTAAATGCAGAGAATAACACAGAGTTCATACACAGGTAGTCAGTCCAATCTGGTGACAACATCCAAGAAGGCAAGGCAAAAAAAGAAAAAAAGGCCACAACGATAAACAGGCAAGGATTTTCAATACACAAGTAATCAGTCCAATCATGGCAGAGGTATCCGATAAGGGCAAAAACCCACAGGTAATCAACATGAGCCAAAACTAGTCAAAGCCAGGAACCACAAGGAGAGAAAATGTGAAAGAGCTATGTATGATACAACAGACAATCTGGCACTGGATAGGTGAAAAGATGAGCCTGAAAGACACAGGGAGACAGGAACAGGGACAATCCCGCTTACCCTTGTGAAGCGCCTTGGGGCGACTATGTTGTGATTTGGCGCTATATAAATAAATTGAATTGAATTGAATTGACAATCAAGGAAATGAGAAACAGCTGTGGAGACCTGAGGGTGAGTCAAGAAAGGTGTGCAGGAACTGAAATGGAAAGAAACAAGGGTGAGACAAACTATCAAAATAAAACAGAGAACCCCCCCACAAAATTTACAGAACCATGACAAATTCTATCTGGCACCAATTTTGGCCAGCTTAAAACACCATGTCACCTGTTTGTTTTTTTTTTCTAAATAACAATTCTAGTTTTAGTGCAATAAAATGATGTGAACCGCAGACCATGAACACAGGACTTCTGACCAATGAGGACACAGTATGTTTTGCTTATATGGTTTGGTCCATTAGGAAATATTGCTGCGTGAAAGTAAACTGAACCAACTGCAACACTTAACATTTTGGTCCAGATCAAACCAATGAACAATTAGGTGTGAAAACAACCTCAAACGCTTGATAAAAGGTTATCCAAACGTTGTTTTAGCTTCCATTTTTTTGAATTTCTCTCTGATTTAAAAAAAAAAAAAAATGTAGCGGTGGCAGCTGACTCCTCTCCTCCTGCTGCAGGTATTCGTCCCTACAAGTGTGAGCTGTGTGACAAAGCCTTCACACAGCGTTGCTCTCTGGAGTCTCACATGAGGAAGATTCATGGCGTCCACCAACAGTATGCCTACCGCCAGCGACGCTCCAAGATCTTTGTATGTGAGGATTGTGGCTTCACCTCAAGTCGTCCCGATGAGTACTTCCTCCATGTGAGGCAGTGCCACCCCGGAAGTCCCGCCCTCCGCAGATATTACCGTCGCCAGGCTCATGACAACAGCGGCTTTGCACCGGCAGACCGAAAACTCAACCCCTATGTGCTGTATTCAACCCCTTCATACTACATGTAAGACTTTTCATCACTGTGCTGCATAAACTAGTGTGTTGTGCTTCACAACAGCTTGACAGTACATTCAGGAATAGGAAAATAACTTACTCTGAAGTTCTTACAGTATAAAGCGCTCAATTGTGTAAACCCTTTTGAATATATACTCAACAAAAATATAAATGCAATGCTGTTGTTTTCGCTCCCATTTTTTATGAGTTGAAGTAAAAGATCGACACGATTTACAACAAATTCTGTTGCCCCACCACTAAATAATCATGCCCCCCACCAAGAAAAAAACCCCCCTCTGCCTGCTTTTATATTTTACCCGTTTATTAACCCCCAATCTGTCATGTCATAGATGTTTCTCCCAAAGCCTGAAGCTCTTCCTCTCTTTTACAAACTGCAGTATTACGCTGCATCTGTATGCATCTGTGTGTGTACGTGTGATTTCGTTATTTTTGTTGATGTCAATGAATGAAACAGTCAAACAGCAAAAGAAGTAAATATCCCTTTATTTTGCACATATGACAAGCTGCATTAGATCATAGTTCATCATTCTTTTCTTCTTTCATCCTCGAAATCTTTCATTCTGTGCTTGCTTATGTCAAATATGCAACACTGTTTTAATGTTACAGCACTTTGCGACCAGTTTATTTTCATAAATAAGTTTGATTTCACTTGATCACTCATGAAAAAAGCAAAGGGACCTAACTTTTTGAACACTGACACCACACCATGCAATTTGGCATAAAACTGAATCCTGTTGTATTTTGTTTTGAATTTTTTTTACCCATCCTTTGCAGCAGCAAGTTCTTTATGTCTACCTGTAAATATCTTGCACAATTTCACCACGAGGGATGCACATTTCGATATTTTATTTTCCAAAATGTTGCCAGTACCAAAAGGCTACCAGCTCAAGTCTGAAAGCAGTCCAATACCACTGCTTGATGTAATAATAATAATCATATTAATAATAATAATATGATTATTATTGATTGAATGATTATTGATTAATGATGATGATGATCATTCATAATAATAAAAAGTTTAAATTTGTATTCTTCACTGTGTGGAACTCATATACTCATTCTTCTACAGCTCTCTGCAAACATTTAGGCACATTTAATGTCTACCTAAAACTTTTAAAATATAACAAATAACCTGAGAAATATGTAATATTTACAAATTAGTATAAATACGTAAAATGTGTGATAACGTTTTATCTTCAAAAATATGTATTTGTTGAGGTGGTCCCCTGTAATGTATATGAATATTAGGGCTGAATTTAATAAAAATTGTCTTTATCTACATTTGGCTTTGTATTTTTCTTCTTTAATGTCGCTAATAAAGACAGATTTGCTAAAACACACTGCAATGTACAGCACGCCAACTAAATGTGAGCGGTTAAGTGGATGTAAGCTAACAGGTGACTGCAAGTACTCTTTGTATTCCTTTATCCTGCTTTGTCACACATGTAATAAAATCTGTTTCAAATTTGCAATGTTTCAAAAGATGCCTTCAGCGTGCTAAGAATATTTAAACCCGTTAAGCGGGGGGAAAAATCCCTTTACCGACTGATGCTTGGTAGCATTATCTAAGTTTACAATGCCACCATTGGTTTTAAAGTTTCACGGTTACGTTAACTACCATATCATTTTTTTTACATATTCAATCATTAATTGTTTTTGCTGCATCCTACCTTTTACCTCAAGCTTTAACTATGCTGCATTCAATTCACATTCAATCCACAAAAAAAAGCATAAACCAATGTACTTGTAATGCTAAGAAGCAGATTAATCATTTGTATAGTAAAACAGGCACAGCAAAACATGCCAATAGTAGTGCAACTCAAGTGCAAACCACCCCTAGGTGCAAATACGGGATATATAAGAGAAACTATATACGCTGTAAGGAGCTGGTCACGCTAGCGTTTTGGCAGCAGATATTTAGAACGTACTTCCATGTCATTTTACACGATCCATGGATAGAGGTAAAATAATCACTTGAGCAATATGCACGGGAATTTCATATCGATTTCATATTTTGTAAACTTTGACACACAAATTTGTGCCGACACACAATCGCAAGATGTGCCGATAATGCTAACCTTCTCTGAAGACACTGAAGCTAACAATAGGAGGCAGCCTTTTGATTTAATGTCATTTTTTTTTTACAAAATGATAAAACTCTTTCAAAATCCTTTCAGTATAGTTTCCACCCAGTTCTGGTAAGGTCAGAATAGGTTGTAAAATACATTCACTTCAAGTAGTTTTTAACTTATTGCTTGAGCAGCACCTGCATTATGTGGCAAGCTAGCTAGCCTAGCCTGCGGTTTCTACAAGGGCTCACTAAGGCACTTAGCTTGGCGAGTTAGCGTTTAGCTCCCTCAGAAATGAGCTTGCTTGCAAGTAAGCAACGTATTGTGTTAAATGTGCTCATTAGAGAACATTAGGTTGGTATCCAGTTAGTAACTTTACCAAGTAATTTGTCGTAATATTAAGGCATTTGTATATGATGGTGTAGCTGTACTCAGACAAAACATTATCCACAGCGGGAGCGTAAATCAACAACTTTCTAGTCCTGCATTTCATCCGACAGCGCAGATAAAATATGTGCTGCCAATTTCTAGTGTGACTTCCCTCCAACAGCTTTTCACCAATATGGTCTAAAGTGTCTGAGGATGTGATGCTCACGGAGTGATGCTTCTGGATCCTCTTTGCTTTATGTAATCATCATCGTCACACATTCAGTTAAGATGAGTCCTTTTCTCGGTGTGCTTCAAAGTCAGTGAAGTCAGACTGGAGAGACAAGAAGGTTGTTCAGAAGGTGGCCCTCATCATTTCTTCCTCATTGGCTCCCGGCAGTCTGACCCGTCTTCTTCACCGTGTCCAAGTTTACCATGAGGAAAAATCCACTTGGCTTTAGAAAGTCATCTATAGTCATTAGACCCCCAGCAGTTCCCGTGTGAAGCTGGCGGTGGAGATGTCTGGCCGTGACCGTAAATCTGGCTCAGTTTTTCCTGTTGTGGAGGGAGAAGTCGGCATGGTTCATTCAGGAGAGCTCGGCATAACAGTTTCTCTCCCATGCTTGGAGCTCCCCGCCTTCTGCACACACCAGCAGGTATGACTCACTCCTCACCTGAGGCAGTCGAACCTGGAAGGTAAATGAGAAATGACGACCGTTTCAAATGTAAGAGAAAATCTGTCAGCAAGAACAGCTAGGAGCACATTGAGAAACCACATCTGCGTACAGACAGAGGTCAGAGCTTTATGACGTCATAAAGATGCTGAACAAATTGGAGAAATTGTGCACAGTATAACTTTTGCATTTTGCATCACCAGTTAGACAAACATCATGGTGGAGTGGAGCAGAGAAGGATTTCCTAAAAAAAAGAAGACATGAAAGTTCAGCTACAGTTTGCCAGAAGGCACATGGGAGATGCTAGCCTAGATTTGATCTGTTTTGTTGGATGAAAATCCAAGATAAAAGTTGCACTATGCACAATTTCTCCAATCACAGCCAGAGAAGCCTATAACTTCATCAGAGTTGTCATGGATGTCTTGGAGGCTTCCCTCACTAATCTACTTCTTCCATGATCACTCAGTATTTGAGAAATGCCTACTTGACACAGATTTACCATAGAGTACCATACTGTTTGTATTGCGTAATGGAGCCCAAGACATATTCAGTGACTTGGAAATGTTCATGTATTCATCTCCTCACGTGTCTAAAGAAAACTGGCTGTAAAAGTGGTGATTTGCTTGTGTTATATTAAAGGGTGCAATTACTTATTGAACCCATCATTTTGGCTTTTATATTTTTATTTAAATTATGTCATGTTGTTGAGATTAGTTTTCACTGTGAGTTTA
>OMMV01063362.1:0-11908 GCA_900302635.1 Chatrabus melanurus
TGATGACTCAGCCTACAGAGAGGAGATACAACTACTCATCAACTGGTGTGACATCAATAATCTTCAACTCAACGTCAACAAAACCAAAGAAATAACTGTGGACTTCAGGAAGACACACATGCCACACACCCCACTCACCATCAATGGCAGTGCTGTGGAGTGTGTGAAAAGCACCAAGTTCCTGGGGGTGCATATCACAGATGACCTGACATGATCCACCAACACCACCTCCATAGTCAAGAAGGCACAGCAACGCCTCCACTTCCTTCGCCGGATGAGGAGAGCTGACCTCCCCCCTTCTGCCCTCACCACCTTTTACAGGGGTGCTATTGAGAGCATCCTTACCAGCAGCCTCTCAGTCTGGTACGGCAGCTGTCCTGTTGCTGACCAGAAGGCCCTACAGAGGGTGGTGAGGACAGCAGAGAAGATCACCCGATCAGCTCAACCATCCATCCAGGACCTGTACCCGTCCCGCTCCTCCCGAGCAGGGATACCACTCTGCAAATGTTGAGTAAAAGTCTTTTTTTTTTCCCACCCTGGAGCTCAGTGGACTCCCAGCCACCGTGGTTCCACTCACGCACTGCTCAGGACAGCACGGGGAAAACACAGTGCACATACTCCGCCCTCAACTCCTGATATTTCGGAGGGATTGTTTCCATGTTTGGAACCCGACTGTGCACCAGAGTGCCTCAAACACAGTACAAGGTAGCAAGGGCTGTCTGCTTTTAAAATGTTCAATTCATGTGACACGCATATCTGCTTTTTTCCAACTCAAGTGAATCCACAACTTCTTTGATTTCACTGGAAATCTGCATCAAAAATTATGCAATTATTTCTTTAAAAACAAGTCACCATGACAGTAAAGCTGTATTTCACACAATTATGTAAACTTAAACCCTGGTTCATATGCATGCTGAACCGTGGGGGATGGTCCAAACAGATCACGGATCAACGATGATCCGTTCCACCACAACTCAGTGTCCTCACTGACAGTCGGTCCACGTGCCATGCACGTATAGTGCAGCTGGTTCAGTTTGTCTTTGAGCGAAACCTCACAGGCAAATTCCTGAATGAATGGAAGGACAAGGGCCTCAGGAAATGCCACACTGAGATGCCTGCAGTTTGTCATGATTCACGTCTTGGGTTCTGTTTTATTTTTGATATTTTCTCTAGTCTGGCCGTCTTTGTGTTTAATCTTTGGTATTTAGTATTTTCCTCCCGCGATCATGACTCGTCATGCTTTTATTCTGACATCTGTTCTGTTTTCACTCCATGTAAGTTTACTTCCGGATTTTGGAACTTCCGTGTTCACGTGCATCTGGGCTAATTATGCTGGTGTCTTTTTAAGCGGTGAAGACTTTTTCACGTTTATTTCCCAGTGCCTTTCTTCATGTCTTTGGATTGTTTGTTACCGGCATCGCTGCCCGTTTTTTGACTGCTGAGTTTTGTCTGCCACTTTACAGATCCGTCTGTCTGGTATGTTGTCTCTGTGTTTCGACCACAGCCAGTATTTTTGGATTAACCTTTCTGCTTTGCCACTGATAGACTGTTTCTGTTCTGAACTGATTAACCGTGTTTTGACCCACAGCCTGAACATCTACAATGTCTGTGATAACTCCCTACCTACTGCTAATAATCTGCACTGGATC
The DNA here is from genome assembly GCA_900302635.1 of Chatrabus melanurus. Lineage (NCBI taxonomy): Eukaryota > Metazoa > Chordata > Actinopteri > Batrachoidiformes > Batrachoididae > Chatrabus > Chatrabus melanurus. The sequence continues at coordinate 1,650 of OMMV01063362.1, forward strand.
AACAAACCAGTTGGTATTTACTCCTGCTTTTTGTTGTTCTCTGCTTATGGGTCATTAATCAAGTCATTACAGTACAATGTGGCCATGACTGACCCCACAGGGAACTCAGCCTTTGGGGCTGCCCTAAATTCCCAAGCCCAGGCAATAAACACTCAGCAACAGCAACTAGTTAATCTCACTGACATGCTAAAATCATTGCAGGCATCACAGGAGACCATGGTAAAATGCTTAGATCTGCTGACTGGTCAGTAGGGGTCTCCTGCAGGAGCGTGTTGAGCTCCTTTTTTCTTAGCAGCAATGCAGCCTCAAGGATTAACAGCACAAAGTACCTCTCCAGTAATCCACACCAAGTCTTGGCTACCACCATTTGAGCAGTGCGATGGTGACCACAAAAACCGGTCGCTCTTTTTTGACCCTGTGCCAAATGACTTTCAGCTTACAGCCCAGCTCATATCCAACAGACGCATTACAGGTTGCATTCATAATAACGCATCTGACCGGATGAGCCAGAGAGTGGGCTGTGGTGGAATGGGGTCAGGGGTCTCCCGTCTGGTTCATGTGTTTTCTGATGACACGTGCAAGGTGTTTGAAAGTGGGGCGCCAGGCCGAGAGGCAGTTTGTGGCCTGTTAACCCTGCATCACGGTTTGGGACAGGTGGTGGACAATGCCCAATCCCAAACCCTGCAACAGACAGCGGGTGGAACACCTCAGCCCTAGATGTGATGCATTCTTCGAGGGCCTCTCAGATCAAATCAAGGATCAACTGACCCCACTCGACCTTCTGAGTAGTCTTGATGATTTGGTGGCCCTTGCAACCAAAATCAACCAGCGACTACACCAACGAAAATTGGAACGACTTCGCACTACTCCAGGATGGTGATGACATCCTTCAGTTTTGAATACCTTATTGATTACTCTGGCAGCTCGTCCAAGACCATTTGTGGTGGCTTCCCCTGTTCCCGACGAATCAGTGCAGATTGGCCAATCATGCCTGTCTCCTGAGGAGCAACAGCAAAGGATCAGCAAGGGGCTCTGCATCTATTGTGGATACTTCATTGCCACATGTCCAGTAGAAGGGTAGGCTCATCAAAGAGAGAAGGATGCTTAATGAACCACACCCATACCAAGTCCTCCACCAACCAGTCGTTGGTGCCAGACTCTCTCCGTGTGCCTTCCAGTCATCTGGATCTTAGTGCCTTCATCAACTCTGGAACTGATGCAAATTTCATGGACCAAGAACTCGTCAATCTACTACAGGATCCCTTTGAGCCCCTGGGAGAGGCTTTCAGGGCAAATGCTTTGGATGGTCGGTGGTGACCCATTGGACTGTTCCCATCCAACTGACTATGCCAGGTAACCACTCTGAACACATTCAGTTTCACGTAATTAATTCTCCAGTTAATCCTTTGGTGTTGGCTAATTCTTGGTCGTGGGTTCATGACCCCCATGTTGAGTAGTCCACTGGCACAATTTTGAACTGGTCTACCAGATGTAAGGCAGTCTGTAGACAGTGTGATTTACAGAGTGAACCGCAACAGCTGCCTGCTGAGCCACTTGAAATCACATGAGTTCCAGAACAGTACCTGGACCTGTGGGAGGTTTTCAGTAAGAGCAAGGCAACCTCCCTCCCTCCACATAGAGCATATGACATAGAGCATGGGCAATCAACCTTCTGCCCATAACTACCCCTCCCAGGGGCCGGCTATACTCTTTGTCTGGACTCGAACAACAAGCAATGGACAAGTATATCCAGGAGGGACTGGCAGCTGGAATCATCTGCCCCTCCTCTTCTCTGGCTGGCACAGGATTCTTCTACATTGAAAAGAACGATAAGAGATGGATATCCTTTACCATTGATTTTGACTGCATTTGAGCTTCTTCAGGGAGCTAGTATTTTTACTAAGCTGGATCTCAGAAATGCGTGCCATTTTGTGCAAATAAGGGAAGGTGACGAGTGGAAAACCACTTTCAATACACCATGCGGACACTATGAATATCTTGTTATGCCCTTTGGTCTGTTAAATGCCCTCACAGTATTCAAGAGTTTTGTAAATGATGTTCCACATGATATGCTTAATGTTTTTGTATATATTAATGATTTAATGATATTCAGATTTTTTTCTAAGAGTGAAACAGATCACATTTTTCACGTTTGAAAGGTTCTACATTGACTTCTAGAAAACCAGCTGCACATGAAAGCAGAGAAGTGTACATTTCACCAAAAAGCTCTATCTTTCTTAGGCTTCAAGATCTCCCCCGGAAGGGTGTGCATGGATCCTGCTAAAGTGAGGGCAGTGGTGGACTGGCCAGCTCTGGAGTCTCGCAAGCAGTTACAATGCTTCCTTGGGTTTGCAAAATTTCACAGATGTTTCATTTACAATTACAATTCTATTGTGGCACCACTTCACTGTCTCACCTCAGTTAATGCCAAATGTTTCTGGGCTCCCATTGAACATGCTGCTATCCAGGAGCCTAAGGCCCTGTTCACCACTGCCCCTGTACCAACTATGCCAGCTTTTATTCTGACACCTATTCTGTTTTCACTCAGCATAAGTTTTGGAACATCCATGTTTGCGTGCATTTGGGCTTCCGCCTGTAATTATTCTGGCATCTTTTTATCCACAGTAAAGATGCTCACAAATCGCCAGATGGTCTAGGTTTCATTCTGCTTTCTTGCGCTTAATACCAAGTGCCTTTCTCAATGTCTTTGGATTGTTTGTGACCGACCTCACTGCCCGTTTTTTGATGACTGAGTTTTTGCCTGCCACTTTACAGATCTGTCTGTCTGTGTTGTCTCTTTGTGTTTCAACTACAGCCTGTATTTTTGGATTAACCTTTCTGCTTTGCCCGCTGGTAGTCTGTTGCTGTTCTGGAACGATAACCTGTGTGTTGACCCAAAGCCTGAACATCTACAACTTCTGCGATAACTCCATGCCTGCTTTTTGTGCTTCTCTGCTAAGGGGTCATTAGTCAAGTCATTACACAGCTCCTATAATGGTAAGATAAAAACTGTTACTGAACCGAAACTGGAATTGCTTATGCCATGCAGCTCAGGTGCACTCTGTGTGCCGTCTTCTGGCTCAAACATGGAGTGAGTGAATTTTCTTTTTCTGTTAAGGTGGGAGTGTGTGATTCGAGTTTGTAATGTGTGTTTGTAATAAAGCACGGGTTACTATGTACCTTAATGATGTATTATAAGCAGTCTATTTTTTCCATTTCCAACCATATTTAATATCAGGACCAATGTGAAAATTGAATACCCCCTCCTCCATTTCAGTTTGGTTTATTGATGGTCTGGACCTGTGAACCCGGGAAGGAAGAAGCCCAGCCTAAAAAAATGGTACAAACCAGAGGTATTAAAGTTTTGTGTTTTTCCATTAGTTTATACGACCATGTCATTGTAAATTTTTGTTTCTGATTCGTGAAAGCATGATGGTCTAATGCACCATCCTCGTGTGTCCCAGCAGAATGTATGCATGTCGTGACCCCACCTGTGTGAGGTTACCTGAATATTGTCCCTTGCAAATAGCAAAAAAAATGCGCTGGCACCTGCACCTGACCACACCTCATTTTAATACCAACATGCCCATGGGCACATAGATGAGCATGGGTACGTATCTATGTTCCCCGGTACCGATGTTCCCTGGTATTCCAGTACAGTATTAGCAACCATTTTTCTGTGCACTGATTGCTTTCTCATTATAAAGCACCTTTATTTTATGACCGGCTCATTAACGCGACCAGCGGCTTCTCGATAGGCCATATATTTCTGCCAGAGGAGTGATTTTTATGACCGTGAACAGCGGTGAAACACATGAGCGATAGGTACTGTGGAAAGTAGGTACTGGGGAACATAGGTACTGGAGAACATAGGTACCGAGGAACATAGAGCTGACCCTGATGAGCACAAGTAGACTTGTGATTTAAAGAATGTGGGCACTGGGCATGGAAAACTGGTCAATGCAACTGCCGTGGTTGTAGAGACTTGTGCTGCCTTGCGTCAGGTGGAAGAAAGCCCAACAGAGTGACGCCACTTGATGGCATATACGATCTCGTATTAGCAAATGTGTCGCAGCTTTTTAAATGGAGAGTTCAGTTCCATTATTTCTGCAACATAAATAACTTTTGGATTTTCAGCAGCAGTCTGAATCTTCCAGTTAAGCTCAAACTCAAATAGCTTTGGCTCAATCTCCAGGAGTTTGTAGCGCGGAGCTGTAACACTGCCAGGAACAATAACAATTTTATTTTCACTGTTAGTCGTGAATTCTACAACAGGTGTGTTGTCATTGTCAACAAGTATGTCACTTTTAAATGTCATAGTTACATTTGAAAATGACTGAATAGTGGTTAAGTATGGTAATATGTGACCGCGTGAGTTAAATCAATCTATTTACATGTATACAATATAACTGGTATTAAAAAAATAAAAATAAACAAAAGCTGGAAGAATTTGAAAACCCAGTTGTGCAACAAAACTGGAATTTAATTTTTGGAAAGTAATTGCAATTTAAATAATAACTAAACTCATGTCTTTTGGCTTCTCCTGATTTTTTTTTTTTTTTTTGGCATGGGTTTGCTACAGCAGATCTGGTGTGGATCTGCATGTTGATTTGGCACAGGTTTCATACTGGATACCCTTCCTGAAGCAAACTCGAGATGTACAAGCAGAATGAGGCACAGGTGGCCTTGAACTGGGGACCTTCTTGTTGGGGAGAAAGCACACAGACTAAAAAACATTTAAAATCTTCTTAAAATTGCCCATCCCGTGGTGCTCTGGATTTAGGCGTAGCAGACACAATTCAGGTGTTTCCAAAAGTTAATACAGAGCCCTACGTGTGCAGATAATGCACAGGAGCTAGTGTAATGACTTTGGATGACACCTGGGCGTTGTGTTTGCGTGTCGATTATGGCAGCACTTAAAGAACTGCTGAGAATGACTTTGACTTCAGCTGAATGCTCCTTACAGGTTGTTTTCTTCCCACTCCCCCCGATGTGCCGGGCATCAGGTGAAAGTGTTCCTCTGGGAACTGCCAGAGCATGTGTATATTCCCTCTGTGGACGTGAGCGGATTCCCCCCCCACCCAGTGGCTATTAAAGTTGAAAATCGCCCCCGCTGCGTGTCCTCGGCTCTCTGCAGCTTCTTTATTCGCTCCGTAACTGATGAATGCATCATTGTTTTCTTTCCAGTGCAGCTCCAAGTTACTGTGGGAGCACATTTAACTGCTTCATTTAAAATCCATACGGCACACTACAGCAAAGGAAATCTATTCAGAGGCATCAAGGGATCGCTAACCTGTAAGCCTCAGATACACTGACACACACACACGCAGATCTCTGAGCAATGCGGTTTACTCATCCCACGCTTTCCAACACTCTCATACATCAGAAGCCCTTGTCTCCCCACACAGTGTAGGATGGTGACTGCGCTGTGACTCAGACACACACCGAGGAAGAGGGAGATGGATGGATGAGGAGGTGGCAGGGAGCTGCTGGGGTGTGATCCTGGTGGGCTATGACGGGAAGGGCGTTGGAGGTCACTGCGGATGATGTATGCTTCTACAGACGGATGCAGCGCAGACCTCCACCTTGGTGGGCAGATTTCTACTTTTAACAAATTGAGTTTTATAAAGTACCACGATACGGTTCGTTACACGTGTCAGCAAACTTCCAGCGCGAGGAGGAATAAAATTTCCACCAAGCAGTAAAACTCCGCGAGTCCAGAATAGAGTCTCGAGCAAGTTCTCTTCAAAATCACACTCATATTTTCATAATTTGAACTGAAAATGCATGTAGGCACACCTGGGTCCATATATATTTGGACGTCGACAATTTCTCTTGTTTTAGTATTCGATCACAGCACATTAGATTGAAAAGCAAATCATCAATATGATCTCATAGTACAAACTGTCTGCTTTCATTTCTGGGCAAGCACGTAAGTATTTGGACAGTGACACAATTTTTGTGTTTTTTGCCTCTGTACACCACCACAATGAAGCTGAAATGAAACAAGATGTGACTGCAGTAACTTTAATTGAAGTGGGTTAACAAAAATATCGCCATTTAGGAATTACAGCCATTTTTATACACAGTCCCTCTAGTTTCTGACCTTATGATATTCTAAAATAGTGTTGGGAATTGTGGCTCCTTCAAAAGACCCGGATCTTGATGGTTCAGTCACTTCTCTGAGCCTTTTGAATGAACAGCTCATCGTGCCTTTTTTTTTTCCTAAGGTGGTACTGCTCAACACTGATCCACTCAAGCAGACATCCCACACACAAAAAAAATTCATGTGTGTAATTGGTTTACTAGCACTAAATTACTCAAAACACCAACGCCCGGACAAAATGTCAATGATTTCCATTGTGGACAAAGTGACAATATATCCCTCCTGTTAGACGTTTCTCCTTCAGCTCGGTGTCAGAAAGCAGAGAGGACACTTGTTTCCCTCCAGGGCTGAAGCTTCCTTCAGGATTAACCCCCTTTCACTTTTACCAGCAGAGGCCAAACAGCACACAGAATCTCCACTGAGTCTTGAGCTAGTCGGAGCCTTTATTAACGGACAACCAGATCTTTTATTGTTGCAAACTGACCACACTTTTAGCTCACCGCTGATCGTCTCTTCCTCTCTGCTTCATTCATTGTCACACATATATCCCGCTCTCTCCCTCTCTCACATACACACACACACACACACACACACACACACCATCTGTGGACTCTGCATTCTGTCTCTCTCTCGCTCTCTGTGTCTTTCTCTCTGTCACTCTGTGTATCCCCTCCCCCACCCTCCTTCCTCCTCCTCCTCCTCCCGCTCCCTCTCCGTCTCACTGAGCGAGCCACCGCGAATGATCAGGTAGATTTGGATTTAAGGGGACCAGTAAAACTTTAGCACACTGATCGATAAGACGAAGGGCTCCCGGCCGAGTAGGACTGGGTTCACTTCGTTCATACAAAAGAGCTGTTCAAAGGAATCGGATCGTTCACGAATGACACAACACTATTCTAAAAGAAATGCCAACGTTCTTGCCCTATGACATCATACAGAAAAAGCAAGCCCCAACCTCTGGTGCTGAGAAACGACGTCAACGTGGAAGTGCCAAATCTTGCAGTTCTTTGAATTACCACTTGAGGCTGGCTCCAAAAGCGAATCACTCCCCATAGAACCCCAAATTAAAATGTCCAACTTTACAGCAGAAATAAATATATTTATAGTCTGGTACAAAAAATGGATTTGGTCTCTAGCTCATTTCTCCCCTTCATGACAACTGTACTTTGGGGATAGGGGCATTTTTTAAATAAATGATCAGTTTCAGCTATTTTAACCCAAAACGTTATGAATAATTAGGGGTGTGGTCGCTTTGAGTGACAGCTGTGTGGCAGCGAACCGAGTCCAGGGCTCGGTAAGGTGCAGTACACCCTGAACAAGTTGTCAGTCCATCGCAGGGCTGACACATATAGACACACAAACTCATTCACACTCTCACTCACACCTACGCTCAATTCAGAGTCACCAATTCACCAACCCTCCATGTCTTTGGAAGTGATATAGCCCACGCAAACACGGGGCGAACATGCAAACTCCACACAGAAAGGACCAGGTTGGATTCAAACCCGTGACATTCTCCCATCAAACAATATACGATGACGTATCAGGTGTTTTATTTCTGACCCAAACCAGTGCAGAGGACAGACTGCAGGCTGCCACTGTGTAATAGCTGTCTGCTGATTAGTTTGATTAATAACTTAAGTTCGTCATCACTCACAGAGGACAGTAGCTCCTCCCTCTCTTCACAGAGCCCACACAGGAAATTTGATGATGTCCATATGGCAGCTGATTTAATTATGAGCGTGTTAATGGTGTGCTATGAGCCTCCTTTATGTACACATTTTTCCCAAACTGATTATAAATTGTAAAAAGATCTCAGATACAACTCAATTAATCTTATAACAAAAAAAAAAGAAATACAAGTGCTGTCATCCTTTGCATGCATTAACTTGCAGTGTGGATTACATGCAGTTTTTGACATGAAAGTTTTCACATTTTGATGATTGAAGTTTTACCATGTTTCCCTTTCTAACACACTTCTACAGATTAAATGATACTGTGGCAGAAGGAAGATATTTTCTCTCATTGAGCTTTTTTGATCACTGGTATTTCCGACTTTTTCAAAGACACCATCTCTCTACCTTACCTCCATTTTCAGACGTGCCAAAATTCTCATTCTCAACTTGCACTTCTTCATTTCTGATGAATCACATCTTTGCCGATGTACCAAGAACAAATTAGCTGTCAGTTGCTGTTCTTTAAACGTCCATTCAATTCTGCATTTCTCACTTTCAGATCATTCAGCCATCTGCCCTCCCATCACCATCTTCAGATTGCTCCAGCTGAATTGTGAGGGAAGTTTTACCAGCCACTTTCTGGCTGCTGTCCTCCACCTCAAGGATCTACCTTCTGGGTCATTCTGATCCTCTGTCCTGTCAACTTCCTGGACCTTAATTCCATGATGATACTGCTAGTTAATGGGGTTTAATGGCCCAATACATTTCATTTTTCATATCTATAAATTTAGTCATACTTGCCATTTTTAATGAAAGTTTATGAATGAGAGTAGCAACAGTGCTCCTGATACAATCAGTCTTCGGCCAAAGGATCCATGTGAAGTGGGCGGGTTACTTTTAATATGCATTTCTGTAAAGTTACTCAATGTCAGATAATTACTTGGAACAGAATCCAACTTGCAGCCAGACAAAAAGGCACACGAGGAACTGAACGCCAAAATAAGAATGTTTATTACCAAGTGTAGAAGTTCTCAAGGGCAGTAATCCAGGAGTCAAAACAAGGGAGCACAAAACATGGAGACAACAGGACAAAGCCACAATAGTCCAGCAAACCAAAGGAGAAAGTGAGGAGACTGAAATCAGGTTCACATAATTAACTTAACAAGAAACACGTATTGGGAAACAGACAGGGAACAGTGTAACTCCACCAAAGGGCACCAGAGGGAGACAAAGAGGGAGAGTGAGACGATAAATGAAAGTACACAAGTGAAAACTTAACTAAATGAAACAAAGTAAATAAACAAGTGATGAGGGGCCACCAAAAATCAAACACGGTGGGCAGAGGAGGCCAGTAGGAGGGAAAAACAAGGAATAACCAAGAAATTATCATAGGAATGGCCGAACAGCCAATAGGGGACAGAGGTTAATAGGGCGGCGGCCATATGGCCGACAGTGGGCAGATATGTCATCGAGGGAGCGACCGAACAGCCAAAAGTGGGCAGACAGGACATTGGGGAGAGGGGGGCTGCGCAGCCAACAGAATGCAGTCAGGTCATCTGGAGGGCAGCCAGACGGCAAACAGGTCATCAGAGGGGTGACCAGATGACCAAAAGAAGGCAGACAGGTTGTAAGGGGGGCTAGACAGAAAGCAGGTTGTCTGGAGATTGGCTGGGTGACCGTTCGGAGCTGAGACGTCCTCTGAAGGGCAGCTCGTAGCCAGCAAGGTCAACCCTCCAAGGAGGTGACTAGCGGGTAGCAGCAAGGACGGAAGTCCAGGAGGATGGCCCAGTTGCCAACCCAGGGCTGATAAAACCCCCAGGAATGCAACCGTCCCATGAACAGGAACAGGTGGGGTGCGCCAACCCTCGGCCACCTCAGACACAGGCTCTGTGGCTGTAGTAATTGTCTCTCGAGTGAGCTCTAAGGTGACTGAAGTCTGAAGCCCTGGAGGTTGGAGCAGTGGTAACTGAAGTGCTGGAGATTGGACTGGCAGTGAATGAAGTGATGGCAGCTGTGGCAGTGACTGACTTTAAGGCTCAGTCACAACCGGCCGTACGGGCTCATACGGCCTGTCTGCGTCCAAAACGTGTGCAGAACTGCTCGTCCCGCGCAAGGCCGACCTGCGAAATAACGAGGCCGCAGACAGCACGTAAGCACGCACGGTGGCTTTTGGACATGTCCAAAAGATTCTACGAACAGCCAGCAAACAGCCTCACCGCAACATAAACGCGCAGCCCGCTCAAGAGGTCCGCGAGCGAGACGGGCAATAAATAAACGGCAGCCGTGGGAAAAACCCAGTACACTGTGAGGAATCTGATCACAATGCCGCCAAATGCCATAACCATAAATGTACACACAGCAAATATAAGCCACCGCGTATGATATGAGAAACAGACGTCCAACACAACATAACATCAATTCAGTGTTCCAGGAACACAAACGCTGTTAACATTAATAATATAATTCTCCTGCACACA
>OMMV01063373.1:4466-18030 GCA_900302635.1 Chatrabus melanurus
TAAATCTACAATCCGCTCTCCAACGTCTGCATCAGCCACCCTCAAAAAGGAGGCCTGTTCCACTGCTGAGTCTAAATCTAGAATTCCTGTCAAAGCTGGCACTCTCAAGTCTGAGTCTACTGTCAAACGCTCTGAAGCCACTCATGACAAAAAGCTCAAGGTTCAAGGAAAAAAGGATACAAGAAGAAAATCTGAGACAGATGCAGGTCCCTCTGTGGATGTCAAAACCAAGACAGCAGCTTCCAAAGCCAAGAGCTTCTGTGAGGGGGAGTCTACCAGGTCTCCTGCTAAAAAGTATCAAGCTCGGCCCGTGAGTGCTGAGTCGGCAAAATCTAGAGGCTTCCAGTCCAGACTGCCAGTCAGAGGCAAAGGTGGTCAATCATCTCGATCATCAACACCGGCTAAAGAGAAAACTGAACAGTGCAAACAGCCCATTGAATTTTTTGAAGAAATAAGTGATGAAGCAGCAAAAGTTGTGGAAAGGTTGGCACAGGCAGAGACGGAGAAAGAAGAAGATGCTGCAGCTGCCAACTCAGATGATGAGAGCAGTCTTATTGATCCATCAGTCATAGAAAGAGATACCTTCACGGAGCTGCAGTTCCCTCCTTCAGGAGACGTCTTTCCCATTAGACCACTGTGGGATGATCCTGTTGAGACACAGATGCAGCGAATCTCAGATGATAAAGTCCAAAGTCAAGGTACCCCCCCCAGTTTTCGGGGCTGTTCACTATCTGTTGTGCCTGATTAGTTCACTGTAGCTGTAAAGGTGCTACCTCTCTGTCTCTTGTAGTTCAGTCCTCTTGCACTTGAAGAATTTCTTTGATTTTGTCTCCACTTGTGTTTGTCTTCATATTGGCGTCTCTCTTTACTAATATGTGTTGAAAAATCTCATGATTGACTTAAATTCTTTATTGGATCCATTAAAACTTCAACTATAAAAAATATAAAAGTTCAGTGAATTGAAATGTAAATGTCGCTGTGTGACCTATCACATCCATGCTTTGGAGGGTTACGTTTGTTTGACCTTATGTGGTTGGTAGACCAAAACCTGAATTCCACAGAAAATAAGAAAGCCAGTGAAGCTTTTTCATGGTTGCTGTCGGTGAATGTGACTTTATTTGGTACAGCATGCGGCTCTGACCGCTCTCTGGTGATATTTGCAGTAGATCCACAGGAAGAAGCCGAGAGAAAAGAGCAATGGTTGGCCATTATTTCCGACCATCTGGGCTTCAGTTGGACCCGTGAGTCACACCTCTGCATTTGAAACTATCGAGCTCAAAATATACATTCACACTAAAACTTTGGGGCAAGAAATGTCAGAATGTGTTTTTTTCCCCCACAGAATTGGCACAAGAACTGGACTTCAGTGAGGAAACAATCAATCTAATAAGGTTGCAAAATCCCAACTCACTACAAGACCAAAGCCATGCCCTTTTGAACCTGTGGGCAGAGAAGGAGGCTGAACACGCCACAGGTGTGTTTTTAGTCAAGGTAGAAGCTCTAATCCAGATTTCGAGTGGAGCTTCAGAATCTGTCTTCTCTTTCAGCAGAAGTGACATTGATTGAAAGTCTCACTAAGATCAACCGGATGGACATTGTTCACCTCATTGAAACCAAGATCAGCGGGTCGTCTCGGGAGGAGACGTCGTCTCACACCTACGCAGAAATAGAGCAGACTATAGCTCTGGATCATAGTGAAGGTACACCGTGTCGCCTTGACTCCGTCACTGGGAGGAAAACAGGGCTGATCCTGTTCAGTGACATATTTCTGGGTGTCCTTGCTGCTTTCTTTTTCAGGTTTCTCTGACCTTCATGAGGACATTGACAGTCCCAGGCCAGGCAGACGTACAGAGGCCATGGGTTCAGGAAGACAGGTGCCTGTGGTGTCAGCAGAAGAGCTGTCCTGCAGTTTGTCATCGCTTCATAAGATGACGGGACGATCAGACCCAGAGTCCACAGCAAGTGGTCTTCTTAGAAACGCCCAGAGAGAAAAAGTACAAAAAGAGATGGAAACAACGTCGTAAGTTGCCCACTGCTTTTTCTCAATACAGAGAACATTTTCTTGGCTTAAGGTACTGTTTAATGATTAATTTTCATTTGTCAGAATTTTGAAGAATCATTTAAAAATCTTTTTCTTGACATGATGACCAACAAGCATATTCCATACATCTAAATGGCATCTTCTTTTTTGCAGTTCATCACAAAGAGGATATGGCGAATGCTCAGAGTCGGTACACACAGGCAGTTTTAAACAAGTAAGTCCTTCCTTCCCATTGTGCCGCACCTCTCCCTACAAGCTCCAGTCCCATGTGCTAGAACCTGTGTACGAAGGGGGACCCAAGCTGGGGGTGCAGAGTGTTCCACCTCCTTGTCCAACTGTTGAAACCTGTGATGATGAGGGAGCAGAGGGAGGAGAGGAGTGGAGCCTGGAGTGCCTACAAACCCCTTATTTTGGTTATGACAACAACAGGTTGTCACCTTTGACTTGGCGAGAGTCGCCCTGTAGTTCTCAAACAGGTGTATGTGACAGTCGACCGCTGTCTGTGACCGATTTTAGCGATAGCTTGACTGAGTGTGAGCATGCGGAACTGGACTTCAGGAAGCTTTCCACAGACCTTAAGGAAACTGATGGGCTAACAGAGGCTGCTCAACCAACAGTGCCCCCTACTGGTTGTGTGCAGTCCAAGCAAGTGGCCTCAAGTCAAGTTTGCTCACACGAGCACATGAATGAAGTTTCATGCCGACTCTATAAAGTTCTGTATGGCTATGATGAGCTGATGGATTCAGATGGAGATAATGTGTCCTCAAAGCCAACGGAAAGAACGGAAGAAACTATTCAAACTGCAGTCAAGCAGCATAAGGATGAAGACGATCCCAAACCAACAAAGTATGATGAAGATGGATCCAACTCAAAGAACGAGGCGGACGTTTGCCAGACTCTTACTTTAGGTGTCAACACTATTCAGGACGAGAATCAAATGCATGATACTCCCACTCAGCCATTAGCAGATTCTTTTGATGTTAGTCATGATGCGTCAGGATTTATGCACAAAAACCCCAAATCAGTCTGTTCAGCTGCCCCTGTTCAGATGTCACCTGACTTTGAGCTTTCAGTTATTCATTCAGGAGATGATGTTAAGACAGCTACACCAGAAGCTCGGTGCAGTTTTGAGAAAGTAGTTCCAGGGGAACTGCATCGACCTGACAATGAGGCAGCCGTGGGCTCAGTGGAGTCTTCAGGTTCTATTACGGTATCACAGCATTCAACAGCAAGACTCCATTTACCTGAAGTAGTGTGTGAAACCTTGTCTGATCTTCAGAGGTCAGCTCATGATGGGTCCTCTTCACCTGAATGTGTGACAGCAGTTGACGGCTTCCTGTCATGTGACTTATCTCTGTCCTCTGCTGATGGAGCAGTTTTATTGACAGAGAGTCGGGCCTCGTCACCTGAATCAGTCGTGTCAGTAAATGAATGGAATTTTTTTCCATCTGATTCTCCCGTACCTCAGTTTCGGCCCTTGTCTCCTCTGCCACCTCCTGTTTTTCCATTGCAAGCTGTTTGTAGATCTTTGCAAGGTCAGCCATTATTAAGAGCAGCAGGAAGTACATCTATGCTGTCAGAGGAAAGGCCGTTGACACCAATGGTTTCAAACAAGAGAGCATTTGGCAGGCCAGTATCTCCAGGCAGTGATCTGAGTAGTGAGGGGTCCATGTCCCCTCAGTCGTTAACTCTTGACATAGAGGACAGGGCCCCGTCACCTGACTCTGTCACTTTTGAAACAATGCAGTGGTTCTTTACAACTTCTGAGCACAGGATTCCTGATTCCAATGACATGAGGTCATCATCCCCTGAATCCGTAGCATCCATCACTGCTTATTCTCACCTCCCACCAGACTCCCCTGTCCCAGAATTCACACAAGCCTCTTCCGTGTCTCCCAGGGCTCGTGGATGCAGGTCATCATCACCTGAGTCAGTGTCATCAAATGACGAATTTGATGCTGAACCTTTATCTACATTTTATGAAGACCGGCTGTCTTCTCCAGAATCTGTAGCATTTGTTAATGAATGTAACACCATCCCTGGACCCAGTCAAAACCTGCCTGTCTCGGCTAATATGAGATCCACATCACCTGTATCAGTATATTCTGATATAGAATGTGGCACCATGTCTGCTTCGGTTCAGTCTGTCACACCTGTCTTTGAACATGGACCAGCCTCCGCTGAGTTAGTGACGTGTGCACTGATGGCGTGTGATTCTATTGCTGCTGGTCCCAGACCAGAATCACACGAAGTCTACGAGACAGAGAACAAACCACCACTGGAGGAACCCACATCTGAGTGCGGTGATGACTGGGTGATTGTCTCTTTGTCTGATGTGGAGGAGTCAGTACCTGACTACAGACCACTGTCACCCCAGACAGCAGCGACCATGTCAGACATCCAAACATCATCTGTTCAGTCTGAAACATTACCTGAGAGGCTGCCTCCTGATTCTCCCATTTCACAGTCTGCCCCAGCGTCTGAGGATACCCTCATTGTAAATCAGTTATCACCAGGTTCCATATCGCCAGGCACAGGAAATGGGGTCAGGACGTTGCTCATGTATGTTGAGAACCCGTCAGTGGCCTCTGATGTTAATGTGAGCGATGATGGTTTAAGTGATGAGGGTGTGGCACCAACTATAACTGTAGCAGAAGGCGTATGTGCTGAAAAAGATTTAGAAACAAAAATAACCAAAGTAGAAAAATCACAGATTGAAGCAACAATTTCAACATGTAGTCTGATAAAGAAACTGGAGGAAAATCCCAGGAAAGTTGGCAGCGTAGGAGCTCCAGCATCAGCAGGAGCCGATGGAGCTCAGCCTGGCCAGAATATCATCACAGCATTTAAAGCTTATATTTCATCAGCTGATGTGTTTGCAGAAGTACCTGACGAGTTATCTGAAGCTGGAAAGGAAACGTGCAGTCCCTTAACCGGAAATAGTGACAAAAAGAAAAGCTCTGCAAACTTGGTCCAAACTAATCATAAACCTGTGCCGGATCTCACAAAGTGTGACATAGAATCATCTGATGTGCTCATACCGAAAGTATGTGAGGAAGCAGAGACTGTTGAGAAAACCTTGTCCAGTCCTTCGTCAAAAGAAACTACATGTGATGATTTGCCTTTTACCCTGGCATCAAGTACAGGTGACAGCAAAGATCAGCAAATACCTGCAGGTTCTGCACCTGGTTCCATACCTGGTGCAGAACTTTGGAAGCTCATCTCTCACATTCACGACCCACACTATGTAGGTGAGACATTCATGACGAAAACAGGAGCATTTAAATTGGACGGAACAAGAGGAGAACATATCTGGGCAAACTCAGCTGTGACGACTGAAGGAGAAAATGATCAACAATCTCTTTCATCAGGTTCTGAAACAGAATATAGACACACGGCACCACAGAGGGTCCCGGATGACCTCGAGCCAGAGTCATCACAGTCAGAGACATCTGTCGATAGTCACAGAGGTCTAACCCTACATTCCCCAGCTCCTCAATACTTTGCCTCTTTCACTGAACCATCTCGGTTTGATCACAGATCATCATCAACAGAGACACTGTGGTCAAATCCTGAACCAGAGACAGGTTTAAGTGTGGATTTTGAGGACAGACTGCCATCTCCTGATTCGGTTTCATCCATAGGTAAGTTCAGGGCCCTCTTCCCTGACTCGCCCCTTCCTGACTTCAGACACTCGTTACAAGAATACATCGTTGAAACCTGGTTGACTCGGTGTGCATCGCCTGAATCAGTAGCTTCAGTTAGCGAATGTGGTTCTGTGTCTTTATCACCGTTGTTGTATGAGAGCAGACCCTCATCCCCAGATTCTTTTGATGGAAGGAGGCCAGTGTCATCAGAGTCACCTCTTCCTGTGTTTAGACAGGCTTTACCAGAATGTGCCATTTCAGCCACAGAGCAAAGGTCATCCTCAGCTGTTTCACCGTGTTCAGATCGAGAATACTGGTCCACGTCGTATTTGTCCTGTGAAGAGAGAGCGTTCTCATCTGGTTCTGGACATTCTGAGGACGGATACAGATGTGACTCACCAATACCAGACTTCAAAGCAGAGCTGACTGATTTGGTCTCAGTCGCTTGTAGATCATTGTCTCCTGACTTTGTGCTTTCTTCTGATGAATATGCAGAATCTCATGAGGACATCAGAATTCCGGTGCAGAGACTTGATTCTCCAGAATCACAAGTATCAGAGACAGAAGATAAGCACTGTAGTCAAGACTTACACCTGAACGCTGAAGTTTGGAGGCTCATTTCTCAGATACGTGACCCTCAGTATGTTGGGGAATCATTGGTCAGTAAAACTCAATGTTCTGTTAGAAAGACTGAGTGTGTTCCTGACGATTCAGGTGCAAAACAAAGTGGATCAGAAGATGCATCTGAACCAGAGGATCTACAAGCAGTGCTTGCAGACTCTGAGATGGGAGCCAGATCACCGTCGCCTCATTCTGATTCAGGGTGCCGGCCTTTATCACCCAAAGAATTGACATTAGTGAGTTCATTCATACCTGATTCTCAGGACTCTTTGAAAGACTTGCCTCCAGACTCTCAAGATACCCAATTTGTTGCACTTGCCAACATGTCACAGTCTCAGGTTTATTCACCAGAGTCACGAGTGTCAAGTGAGGAATCAGATCTGTGCGTTTTCATTGATAGCCGACCTTCATCACCAAGTTTAGTAATACCTGTAGATGAAAACAGGGCGCTGTCACCTGACTCACTCTTACCAGACTCCAGACGAGTTTCAGATGTGCACTCAGATATCGAGTGTGGGGCTTCAATGTCAGAGGTCCTTAGTGAGCAGCGAGCAAATTCACCTGAACCAGGTGTTTCTAGACACACTTTTAAAAGAGTCCAACTCATATGTCAACTGTACGACCCCCATTATGGAGGAGAAGACTTGTATAGTAGAAAAGGTGTCTTTGAAAATGCAGGAAATTTGACAGAATGTCTTCACTTTGAATCAGATGTAAAAGAGAGCGAGAGGCCAGTGTCAGGTAACTCTGTAGAAGTCAGTGGACCTCTCTTACCCGAGGCCTCACCAGTGGGCTCTATCGATAAGAACAGACCTTTGTCTCCTCAGTCACCACTGCCTGACTTCAGGCCAGAAATTCACAACTCGCTTGCGTTAGTTGGTGGTTGTAGATCGCCTTCACTTGAATCAGGTTCCTCAGATGTTGAGGATTCAGCAACATTAATTCCTGGATCAGTGGACAGTGAATTCAGGCCAGGTTCCCCTGATTCAGAAACTGAGATGAGGCCATTTTCTCCAGAATCAATAACAGAGTATAGAGCCATGTCACCTGAGTCACTGATGTTAATGACAAAAACCAGAGCAGCATCTCCTCTGTCAACATCGTCAGGCAATGGTTTTAGGATTTTATCACCAGATTCTCCATTGCCACAGTTTAAACCATGTGTGGAATCAGCTGTGTTCGTTGCAGGGAGTCAGTCACCTTCACCTGGATCTGTACTGTCAGACACTGAAAGCGATGATTTTCACACACCATTTATTGAAGTACAGGAAGGATCTTCCACACCTGATTATGAAAACAAGTTTAGGGCCCTTTCTCTTGATTCACCCATACCTGAATTCAGGCAGTCTCTGCTTCGCCTCACTGTTTCACCAGCGGAATGCAGATGTAGTCCGCCTGAGTCATTTGGTTCAGGTGTAGAAAATGAAGTGGAGTCTCTGCCATTACTATATGATGACCATCCACCTCCTTCACCCGGTTCAGTGGATTCTGGGGATGAGAGCAGGACCATGGCACCGGACTCGCCTGTACCGCAGTTCACAGCAACATTAGTCAAAGCGTCCTCATTTGTTGGTTTTAGGGCAGCATCACTTGTACCAACTCATCTCCCATCCCCTGATACTGAAGATAGACCACATTCACCAGAGTCCTTAGTATTTCCGGTTGAAGAGATACGCCTGTCACCTGATTCTGTGTCAGAGTATAGACCTGCTTCGCTGATGTTCATGGCACATTCCAGATCACCCTCTTCTGAATCAACAGGCTCTCTAAATAAATTCAGAGCTCTTTCACCAGAATCCCCTGTTCCAGACTTCCAGCAAGTACTGCAAGAGTCTGTAGACACACGCATAGCCTATAGGTCCTCGTCTCCAGAGTCTGCCTCATCAGATTTGGAACTGGAAGTGGAATTACCTGTCTCAATGTGCTGTGAGGTCCAGTCTTTATCTCCTGAATCCTCGTCATCGGTGAGTCAGTACAGAGGAATTTCACCTGATTCTCCCATACCTGATTTCAGACAAGCTTTGCCAAACTCATCTGCTGCTGCTGGAATTTATTGGCCCTTATCACCTGAATCAGTGACGTCAGAAGCCTCTGCTGCACCCTTGTTGTCTGAAGTTCAGGAAACACCAGATTCCCCTCGGTCAAGCTCAGCTTTGTTCCCAGACTCTCCAATCCCCCAGTACCCCCAGATTACAGCTGTGTTATCAGCGGTAACGTGCAGGTCGACGTCACCCGCATCAGTCGGTTCAGGTCAGGACTTGGACAGTGACGTGTGTATCTCCTGGCTTTTTGAGGACAGAGCAACATCTCCTTGTTCAACAGCATCTAAAGATGACTTCAGACCTTTCTCACCAGACTCTCCCATTCCTGACTTCAGACAGACACTACAAGAGACCACCATATCACACATGGACTATCAGCCCTCTTCACCCGAATCGGTTTTATCAGATTTGGAAACAGAGATTGAATTACCGCTTCCATTATTGTCAGAAAGCAGACCCACATCTCCTGAATCTGGAGAATCAGTCAGACTTTCAGATTCACCTGTACCAGAGTTTCTGCCACCAGTGTTTACACTACCTCTGAATGCTGCTGGATATGAATCCGTGTCCCCGGAGTCAGAATGTTCAGAGGTTGAATATGTTCTTATAAGCCTGGGATCACTAGTAAATGATGGCAGACTGTCCTCGCCTTGCTCAGTAGGATCTGGAGATGAATACAAAGCTTTGTCACCAGATTCACCTATCCCCGAATTCCAAGCAGCAATACCTGAACGTGTCTGTCCAACAGCTGGGAACAGATCAACCTCCCCTAAGTCAATTGAATCAGATATTGAGAATGTTTTGATTGAGTTTTTGATGTCCATGAACTACGGCATTGAGGATAGACCAGATTCTCCTGAGTCAGTAGCATCTGAACTAGAAGAGAGACTTGTTGAATCTATACCAGAATACAAACCCTTTTTACCTGTTGCATTCATTTTTCAGGAAAGTACCAGACCAGTATCTCCCGAATCTATTCAGTCATTTGATAAACATAAACGATTGTCACCAGACTCGCCTCTCCCTCGGTTTACTCAAAATATTGTTGAGACAAACGCAGCAGAACTGCACGGTTCCTGTCCGGAATCAGTGTCTCCAGATGTGGACTATGATTCAGCCTATTGGAATTCATTTGAGAGATTACCATCACCGGGATCCGTGAGTTCAGATGATGAACCTATGCCCACTGAATCAGCACTGCCTGATTTCACAAAAACATTTGTAGAAAACGTCACAACTGTGAACGATTTATCACCCATTGAACTTTCAAATTCAGATGATTTGTTGCAAAGTGTAGACGTGGTGTTTACAGAAAATAGGCCAGCATCGCCAGAGTCTGTTGAGTCAGTGTCACTTGAAGCATCAACAGCTGAATTCCAGGTTCCAGCTGCTGCCACCACCGATGGCGCTGCTTTATCCGCGACACCCGAGGAATCGGCCGTCATGGTGGCTGAGTATGACCTTATTTATCAGGCGGAGCTGTGGAAGCTGATTTCTGCTGTGTGGGACCCTCAGTACGTGGGGGAAACTTTCAGCAGCAAAACAGGCTTCATGCAGTATGTTGGCAGCACAATAGAATCCGTTCAAAGTGATGAAGGAGATACTGAAGCTAAAAACAGTCAGCATGGAACAGAAGCACCTTCAGAGGTGACTTGTCCAGCTGGTGCAACAGACACTGCAGGTGCACAACTCACACCTGGTATGTCTGCTTCAGATTGTCCTCCTTTAATGACCAAACACGTTTTGTCTTCAGCATACAGACTGACCAAAAACCAATTAAAAACGTCCACGCCTGAGGCCTTCATAAAGCCGAATAATGAGAGAGTGGTTGATGCAGTGGACGATGATCTCTGCTGTTCTACAGAGTCCTTGGTGGAATACAGACCCATGTCCCCTGATTCAGCCATGTTTTTATTAATACGAGCCTCATTTCCAGAGTCTGTGACATCAGTCAGTGAATGTAGACCGCTCTCTCCGGATTCTCCCATACCGGAATTTAGTAGGTCATTACCAGGATGCGCGACCTTCATGCGATCAGCATCATTTTTATCAGAAACTGGAGCATCAGATGTAGATTTGGACTTTGAAATAGACAGACAGCTTTCATGTCCCTCAGCACTCGTATCCAGAGCTATATCGCCAAAGTCGGCCCCACAAATATCTGAGAAAAGAGCATCATCTCCAGAATCAATGGTTGAGCTCAACGAGAACAGGTCGCTGTCTCCAGACTCGCCCACCCCTCAGTTCACAGCATCGCAGGTGAAGAACACCAACGTATGGACGTCCTCTCCCCCTGAATCACTGGGATCAGACTCAGAGTGTGAGCTTATGGTCTCATCATCGCCTCAGGTCGAGCTTCACAGACCATCATCGCCTGAATCTGCATCATCTGTCAGTGAGTTCAGACAACTGCCCGACTCCCCGGTACCTGAGTTTATGAGAATATTGTCTTCTTCCTTTATGAACACTGCCTCAGCAGACAGATCATCTTCACCGGTGTCTTTGTCATCAGACACAGAGTTTATTGCTTTACCGATTGATTATTGGATGGGTGATAGCCCTCGGCCTCTCAGCCCTCGAAGCGTCGCGTCAGAGGAGGAATCAGAGAGTTTCACCTCCAAACCAGAACTTTTGCATCACATGACACATCATTCGCTGGCAGAGCAGCCATCAATGATGTGGAACGAAAAGCCGACGGCAGTGTCCGCATTACTGGTCCAAAGTAGGGACGCAAACTCTGAGAAGAGCCACATTGAGCCTGACCGGCTGAAAAAGGCTGAATCCGAATCAGAAGTGTGGACGTATGATGGATCGATGGATAGTCCGTTTGAAAGCAGCTGGTCAAACGTACAAAGCACATTTTGTGAGAAACATTTTAAACAGATCCGGAAAGACGTAAGTGTGGAGCCATCGTCGGACCAGAAGGTCTTACAGGACAGAGCTGAAGAGTTAAGCAGCAAGCCGGCCTCAAAAAGGGTAAGAGTGAGAGCATGACGGTGTCAAACGTGTGCTTCTTAGTCGTAGATAAATCTATGAGCGTGACCCCTGGATGGAGAGAATAACTGGGTGTGTGAGGTCAGCTGATAACTGTGTGGCAGATACTAATCACGTCTGACGGATGCTGAGGCGCTCTCAAGCTGCATGTTACCACAGTCGGTCTGTTTCTAACGTGTGTTGGCTGGATGAAGCGTAACGTGTCCCTGCACGTGATGCTACCAGGCATCTGCACAGCGAGCTGAAGAGTGATTTCAAATGAACTTAATCACATCATGTTGGCATTCACTTCCAGGCTTCACAGGCAGCAGAGGGCACACGCCTTCAGACCACCGACCAACGGATCCACAGCTCGTTTGGTATGCTAGCCAGGAAGGATTCAAAACTCCCGCTCCAGCTGCCTGACCAGACCTCGTACACGACCCACAGAACCGTTACTGCAGTTCTGCCTGACAACACCTCCTGCCTCAAATCAGATGGATCTCTCGCTTCCTCAGACTGGGAGTTGACCTCAAAGGAAGCGTGGTCCAGTGAGCTTTTTTCACCCATGTCGAGTCGTTTTTTGGTGCCACCAGATTATGAGGCAGTATTTTCCGGCCATCAGAGCCTGAGAGTTGCTGAATGTAGTCAGTCCTCCTTGAACAGCTTGAGTCCTGCGTATCCAGTCTTCAGTAACTCCATCTCAGCTCTGGAGGTAACTGAAGCCACCGCAAAGACAGCTGGTGCTGCTGATGACTTACGCTTTTCCCCAGGATTCAACCAAGTTCTTTCAGAATTTGAATCGGAGGAACCGAAGGAACCGTCAGACCTCAGTAAGGGCTCTGAATCGCCACAGTGCTCTAATTCAGACCTGGAATTCTTTGACTGCAGACAGACATTTTCTGACTCTTCTGAAGCTGAAGAGGTAAAACTGGATCCTGACGTGGGCTATCATATTTCTGAGCCCCCTTCCCCAGTTCCTGGCTGTATTCCTGATGCTGGCTCTGTGAAGGAGATCCCAGAGTACGCTGCACACCGTTTCCTTCAGCCGGAAGATGAGGAGCGCTTCTCCTCTGGTGATGAATTCGATTCAGAACCTGAGCTCCGCATGTGTGAGGAGCTTCCTTCCAGGGATCAGGCAGGCTTTTACAATGATGACGATGTCCTGGGACGGGTAAGAGGTTGAGCATGAGCACAAGGTGGCGCTGGCCGGTCTTCTGCCGGGTCCAGCTGATTGCTGTGGTGCTGCATTAACGACCCGGAAGAAGAACCATTAGAATCTAAGTAAAAGTGCTGCTGTGTGCATGAAGCTGTAACAGCTGTGATGTTCTGCTGCTGCCTCTGGTGTGACGGGAAGCGTTTTCCACGGTACTGCTGTGGTGTCTGTGCACGTCATTACTGTTGGAAGAACAGGAACCATGTTTGCATCTTTTCATTTCTGCTGCTTCTGGTTCTCATCTTTGCACGTAAATTTCAACTGTATGCACTTAGGATAGAGCGTTAGGGCCACTGCTGGAAAAATTATCTGAGATTTTGAGAATGTGTTTCAATATTTGTATTAAAATGTTCCAGGATCGATGCTGGTCTTAAATTTCCGCCGAGTGTAGTTACTTCCTCTGTCTGCAGGGGGAGTAGTTTTTAACTCACCTGGTTAGTTGTGGAACTCCACCGTTCACCTGACATTTATCCCGTCTTCAACCCGCTCGACCGCTTCCTTTGCCGTGTATCGCAGATAGCAACATGTAGCATAACCCAAAGCTACAGTGCCTATAAAAACTATTCACCCCCTTGGTCTTTGACATGTTTTAATTTCCATCAATCATTAAGAAACACAAACAGTCTGGTACTCTACACTAAACCTGTGTGCAAGAAGGAGACTAGTGAGGGAAGCCACCAAGACACCCTGAAGGAGTTATAGGCTTCTCTGGCTGTGATTGGAGAAACTGTGCATAGTGCAAGTTTTGCATTTTGCATCACCAGTAACACAACATCATGGTGGAGTGGAGCAGAGAAGGATTTCCTTAAAAAGAAGACTTGAAAGTTCAGCTACAGTTTGCCAGAAGGCACATGGGAGATGCAAGCCTAGATTTGATCTATTTTATTGTATGAAAATCCTTCTCTGCTCCACTGTGAAGCTGTGAGCGCTGATGCAACAGATAAAAGTTGCACTATGCACAGTTTCTCCAATCACAGCCAGAGAAACCAATAACTTCATCAGAGTTGTCATGGATGTCTTGTTG
>OMMV01063386.1:0-10687 GCA_900302635.1 Chatrabus melanurus
TGGACAGGACACCGGGGAACCCCCTACTCTTTACGATGAGCGCCATGGGATCTTTTATGACCACAGAGTCAGGACCTCGGTTTCACATCTCATCCGAAGGACGGCACCTCCAACAGCACAGTGTCCCCGTCACTGCACTGGTGCATCGGGATTGGCCAGAGGGAAGAGTGCCACCTACTGGCCACACACCGACACCACTTCCAGCAGCAACTCAGTCCTCCTAGGAGGTCTCCCATCCAAGTACTGACCAAGCCCACACCCGCTTAGCTTCAGTAATGGAGCTAAGGCAGGTAGCTTCAGGTCTGGCTGCTGGCTGTTATAAGAGGTTTTACAGTGTGAGATGTTCATATTGATTTTGTATACTGTAAAAAAAAGAATTTGTTGACTCCACTTGACTCAGTAATAGAGCAGGTAGCTCAGTTGCATAAGGAGTTAGGCTGCCAATATGTAGACATGGGTTCCTTTCCCGGTCCCGCTGCCTGCCTTTGTCCTTGGACAAAACGTTCATCTGCATTGTCTCAGCCCACCCAGCTGTAAATGGGTACCGACCTCGACTGGGGAAGTAAACCTGCCTCAGACTGGCGCCCCATCCAGGGGGAGTCATAGACGCTCCTCCGCTTCGTGCCAGGAATCCAGGGATAGCACCGGCACCAGTGGGCCTCTGGCCCTGTGTGGGCTTGACTTCTCCTACTTGAGTCAGAGTTAAGTTATGTCAATGTAAAGTGTCAAGTGTCATTACTGAAAACAACTACAAAGACATTAGAATCAAGTGATGGGATGACTGGAGGGGAATTCTGAGGCGCTAATAATTTTGTCAAGGATAAAGACTGAAGGTCATTTGTCTATATGCAATAAAAAAAGGAAGAAAAGGATTGTAGTTCACTTACAATGCAATCTCATCAGACAAATGTGCACTTGCCAGGTCTTTTTGCTGTGCTTATCTTTGATATTTCACATATTCTCTGCTCATTTTACACGTTTTGTCAGGTTTCCGTGATCAATAAAAAGCTTTCCCACACTGACCGGTCCAATGGCTCCTCTGCCTTTTCTTCCCACCTCCTTGATAAGAGACTGTAGCTGTCGACAGCGACAGCCGTTCGCTTTTCAACACCTCCAGGACAGTAGTCCCTCTGAGCACCGCAGGTGTGAAGTGAACGCAGCTCCAAACCTGCTGAAACGCATGTACACGATGGTGTTTGTTTGTCGTAACAGGTTGAACAACCAGTGAGTGGAAGTGGCTGGTGATTTGAGCGCGCTCATTAGGAATTTATGAAGCGCTAAAATGTTTGGTCTCCAGAGAGGGGGGATTGGCAGCTGTCGCGCTGGCAGGCTGGCGACGGGGGGGAGGGAGAGCCTGTAGCAATACAGTGGAAATGTCTGAAATATTTACAGGAGGAGCATGCGAGACTGATGGCTAGGTGCTCACAGGTTGCCACAGTTAGCATTAGCTTTGCAGGATTAACGTGTATTTTTTTTAGTCCCGGTTCATGTTTATGTCTTGATGATGCAGTTATTGCAGCACTTGAGAATCTGCGTGAGGAGTCGGTTTGTCTGGGTTTGCCATTGCCCCAGATCAAGACTAAGATCCAGGCTTTCAATGACCTCCTGGACTCAGCTGTCAGAAGTGTATCTGTACGGGGTGAAAGTGTCAAACTTGCTGAGGGATTCACTTATCACGGCAATGACATTCATGTCTCTGGAAACTTGGCCTATAAGGTCACAAGATGTCTGGGAAGACCTTATGGAGCCATGAGGTCGCTGTACAGGGGTGTTTGGCCATGCCAGTTCCTTTGCAGGGGAATGACGGTCCAAGTCTTTGGGGTCCTGGTGCTTCCTGTGTTAATCCCCATTCTCACTTTCATGGATGTGCATCCCTGAAGGTCATGGTCTATAACTGTGACAAACCAACATGTGAAGATCATGGTTGCCCACGAATGTGATATAGCACACGGTTTGATGACATAAGTCACCAGACTTGTACCATGTGACGTGTGCAAAAACAACCTTAGTACGCCTGTAGTATAGTTAACTGGATTAGTATGTTGTAGTTAATTAGCAGTAGGTGGAGCAGGGAGAGTTGTAAAACATGCAGGGCAGGTGATCTCCAGGAGCAGGGTCAGTGACCCCTGGACTTCTAGCTCCTCTGAAAGTTGGGAGATAATCTTATTAGTGCAGAAGTCAACATTTACATTCATGCAGTGTGACTTACAGTTATAGGGTCCTACCTTCCACCCGGCACAAAGCAGAGCACAGCACAAGTGTTCAGTATTCCAGATCTTTTTGGGAAGAAATGGACGCCGTTTGTTCCAGACGAAAGATGAAAAGGACCATCCAGACTGTTATCAGCAACAAGTCCAAAAGCCAGGGCCTGCGATGGTATGGGTTTGTGTCAGTGCCTTTGGCAAATGTAATTTACACTTCTGTGATGGCAACATTAACACAGGTACTAATGCACACATTATAAAGGCATGGCTGTCGAAGAAGTGGGTATGGGTACTGGACTTGTCTGCCTGCAGTCCTGACCTGTCCCCAATAGCGAATGTGTGGAGAATTTTGAAACGTATAATGCAACAATGACCCCGTACTGTTCGCACACCTTAAGACGTGTTTGCAGGAAGAATGGGGCAAAAATAACACCTGTAACGCTTCATAGTTTGGTATCCTCAATGCCAAAATGTCTTTTCAAATTCTCTTTATTTCAGACCAATTTCCATATTGTACAGAAAATTTTAAAAGATTATAAAAATAGAAACGTACATTAAAAAGGAAAAATATAAAAATGTCACGAAGCACCAAATATGCAAGGAGTTTTAAGTGTGGTGAGAAACAAAGTGGTAAATGCTTTAGCGTCCCAACTTTTTTTTTGGAATGTGTTGCAGGCCTGAAATGCAGGAATGGATGCATATTAACAAATGAAATGAAGCTGACCACACAAAACATGAAATATCTTTGGTTTATACTGTCTACAATGAAATAGTTTGTTTGTTTGTTTTTAAAGTTTCCATACCGCCCCAAGTTTTTCTGATTTGGGGTTGTAAATAATTCCTCCACCTTGGCTTTCTTGGGAACTAGCCAATGCACAGAATCTGGCTTCATGCCCACACTGTGGGTTTTCCATTACAGCAAAGAGTTGCACTGTCAGTTTTCTCCTGCACACTTACTTACTACAGATGAGGTGCATCACATTATATTGACTTGCTGCATCAATGAAGATGAGTTGGGATCGGTTTCGACTGCACAGTGTGTAAACAAACACAACAAAACTGACAACATGGCGGCCAGCTTTTTTTCCCTGCACAATATTCAAATTATACTATATATATTATACTATATGTATGTATATGCTATATTTTAACCTGTGGGTTAAAACATAGCATCCTTGGTGGAGGGAATAAAATATTAATATAAAATAAGAATAAAACAATAACGATGAACAATGGCTGTGACTTGAATGATGCAGTAATGTGCAGAGTAATTGTAGTAGGCGCTCAGTGTGTGTGTGTGAGATATTTTTCCGTTTTGTACTTTGATGCAGTTCTAAAGTCAAATCCGTGATACGGTATGTCTGATTCTGAAAAAACAAAATCAGAAAGCAGCAACTCGTGCTCACTGGATTTTCAACAAAACTTGTGAGTTTCCGTATGTGTGAGAGCGTTTGTGTGTGTGCGTGCATATGTGTGTGTGTGTGCACAGAGGACCGTGGACTATCAGTTGCTGCAGGATTTTTTTTTTTTTTTAATCATGTATGTTCCAGGTGTAAGCTTTAAGAAGGTTGTGGCTGCAGACTTGCATGTGGGTGTTGTCTGGTTCTGCTATTTCACAACCACTAGTGTTCTTTCACAGTATTACTGCAATGTGTCTTCATAAACAACAAAAGGCGCGCTAGTCTTTAAGCCGCTTCCACTGCAGTGAGCACAAAAACACAGCGGTCAGCCAGAGAAAAACACAAACAGCCGCAAATCCCAGGCTGAAAGCGTACGACTGAGCACAGCTCGAGTTAACGTGAGAGCTCTTTGTCGTGCGTGCACAGTGAACACACGGCATTGGAATTATTTACATGCCTGTAAACTATGAGCCGCACAGCTTTCAGTAGCAGGTGAATGAGATACAGTTGCTTTATTCCCATGATTCCTTTTTTTCTCTCCTTGCAGTTTTCTGTGAAGATCTACGTTCCAGCTTATATTTTGTCAATGCATCTGTGCAAGAGGTAGTGTTTGCCAGCACCACAGGGACATCGGTGCCCTGTCCCGCCACAGGCGTGCCCCCTGTCTCACTGCGCTGGTACCTGGCCACCGGCGAGGAGATCTACGACGTGCCAGGGATCCGCCATGTGCACCCGAATGGCACCCTTCAGATCTTCCACATTCCCCCTTCCAGCTTTAGCAAACTCATCCACGACAACACCTACTATTGCACAGCGGAGAACCCCTCAGGGAGAATCAGGAGCCAAGATGTCCACATTAAGGCGGGTCAGTTTGTCTGCGCATGAATACTGAGAACACACAATCATAATCAGGAATATAATTTTTTTTAACTTCTTATCCTTGATATCCCCTCCTACCAGTCCTACGGGAGCCCTACACTGTTCGGGTGGAGGACCAGAAAGCCATGAGAGGCAATGTGGCGGTCTTCAAGTGCATTATCCCTGCCTCAGTGGAGGCTTACATCACTGTTGTGTCCTGGGAGAAAGACACAATGTCAATCAACGCTGAGAGTAAGTCGTCACATCTTTATTTACAACGCTAAATGCACAAATACACAGTCATCTGATGTTTGACATTCAGTATTCAAAGCTTTGTTTTAATGGTGCTACATCATTACATATTTACAAACCTAATTCTGACACTGATAAAATTACTACACATATATTGGGTTGTGGGTTGTTAGGTCAGCTGTGGCTTGAAATTTGTTGTATTCTTATTCTAGCACAAGAAAAGAGTTTTTTTTTATCCCAGCAACTAAAATACTGCTCTGTCAGCACAAAGGGAGCCCCAACGACGGCACAGTAAAAAAAGAGAAAAGCTGAAGGAAATGCTTCAGTTTGTAACACTCAAATGAATTAAGTTTGTCTAAATTAAGTAAGCAAGTTGGTATGAATATTACATGTTAAGTTAATTTGGATTAACTTAATTCTTACCAACTGAAGCACTTTTTACAACAATTTTTTTTTCCAGCACAATTCACGCAGTAAAAGGCCGAAGAAAAGTCCATTTCAACACATTTTTCTTATTAAAAGGAAACATACAGCAATGACATACATATATGTAGGAAATGTGGACTTTTTGGAAAATTACTAACAGTAACAAATCTGTTAAGCTGGGATCAAAATTCCCAATTTTGGCAGAAATTTTTTTTCTGACATGTTAAAGTATGACAGTAATTTTATAGTGTTGCTGCTTAAAGTTGTAATTGATTTATCGTTAAAAATAGGTATGCATTGTGGGTCGATAATGGTGCAGATACTAATGAACAGCTCGGGTAAACCCGGGTAATCGGATCATCTGCGAATACTGTTTCTGAAGGGTTGTGCATGGAAAATACAAGGTTCTTTTGCCAAGTTTTCTTCATTGTGGAGCTCCCAAATCAAAAAAGATGATATTTTATTATCTTATACGCACATGATAATAACTTGTTTCCACAAATCATAATCTTTTGTGCTCAACGTAATAGTTTGTTCATAAGATAACATTTTTCCAACAAGATGACTATCTTGTGCAAAAAGATAACTTGTCTACACCAGATAATTATCTTGTATGCAAGTATAATAACTTGTTCCCAACAAGACAATTATCTATTTCCTATAAGATAATAACTCATTTCAATAAGATAATGAGTTATTGTCTGCATCATAATAACTAATTCAAACAAGACGGTTATCATGTGCACACAATAATAAGTCATTGCCACAATATAAGTGTCTTGTGTGCACATGACATTAAGGCATTTCTACAAGATCATTATCTCATGTGGCCATGACAATAACTGCTTGGTTACACACACGAACAACATTTTGGTGTATGATAATTATGTATTGTGTGCAGAATAATCACTTGTTTGACCAAGATTGTCAGGCATGCCTACAACATAAGTATCTTGTGTCCACACAATAACAAAGCTTTCCCACAAGATATGTGTCTTGTGTGTACACAACATTAAGGCATTCCTACAAGATAGTTATCTTGTACACACAATAATACGGCATTTCCACAAAATAAATGTCTTATGTGCACATGACATTGAGGTGTTCCTACAAGATAGTTGTGTTGTGCACACAATAATAAGCCATTACCACAAGATAAGTGTCTTGTGTGCATATGACATTAAGGCATTCCAACAAGATAGTTATCTTGAGTGCTCATGATAATAACTGCTTCGTTACACATGAACAATATTTTCCTGTCGTGTTCACAATAATAAGGCACATATACATCTTGTGTGCAGACAAGAATTAGGATATTTTAAAATTTATGGGCTTGTAAGGTTTTGAAAATTGTGACAGCAGAGGTGTGCGTACTGTGAGGTAGTAGTAAGAAGAGTCTCACAGTAGACTAGGCGAAGGTCTAGCATGTAGCACCTAGCCGGGCCCATGTGTGCGTGTCTGCGTCTGTCTGACCCAAAGACAGCAAGGTCCCGCTCGTCTTCCTCTGGCTGCCAGCCTTGTCACTTAGTCTCAGTGTATTGACCCATTTCTCTCGCTGATAGCACTGCAGCAATCCGATCATTCACATCACTTAAATGGAGCACTCGGCCGCGCGATTGTTTCCCAGCCCTGTGGGGCAAATTCACTTTATGTGGGGCATTTAGCAAACTCAATAGACAAGAGCTAATGTTATTTTGCGTTTGGATGGGGGGCAAATGCTGGCTAGTGACTGCTTTTTTGTTGATGTTTCACATTTGTCTGCTGAGGCAAAATCGGCCATGTTGAAATCTATAGCGTTCTCTTTATTGTCCTTAAATGGATTTTCCACACAAGCATGTTTTTAGCTTTGGGAATATACAAGGGTTATGTTTCATATAAACTCAAGGCTTTCTATTTCAAACTGCATTTCATTGTGGCCATTTTGAACATATTACTGCATTCTCTATTGATTTCATTTACATGTAACTAGAGCAGAACAGCTAAACTGATTTATCAAACAGTTAAATGATAGAGAAAATAGCTATCATCTATTTTATTAATCAAAGTTGGACTTGTTCCAGCTCCTCACATGTGAAGATTTGCTTCTTTTCTGGATGACAGAATAGCTTAAATGGCCTTTAAACTACCTTAAATATGTTTTAAACAGGTTTAAACTAGGTATGAGATCTATTTACTGGTTTTAAACAGCTGTAAACCAACAGTAAAATGTCTTAAACTGGGTTTAATCTGGATGCAGTGCAGATGATCTGGTTTTAGCAGGGTTTAAACAGTTGTAAACCAAGGACAGACTGCTTGAAAGTCCTTTCAAGTTGGATAAATAGGTTTTAAACTAGATGTTAAAATCAATCTAAACACCATTATATAAACTAACCTGGTTTTTAATCTGGATGCAGTGGAGATGATCTAGTTTTAAGTGGGTTTAAACTGTTGTAGTCCAAGGATAGACTGCTTGAAAGCCTTTTAAATTGCTTAAATGGGTTTTAAACTAAAACCTAGTTTTTGAATGGAGTGGAGATAGCTTGTTTTTTTTACCGGGTTTAAAAAGGATAGACTAATCGAAAACCATTTTAAGTTACTTAAAATGATTTTTAAAGTGGATATTAGTTGAACTGATTTTAAATGGCTCTAAATCATATTACATGAGTTAATCTGGTTTTAAATATGAATAAAATGTCAATAATATGGTTTTACTTGTGTTTAAACAGTTGTAAACTAAGGAAAACTGTGTGAAAGTGCTCTTAAATTCCTTAAAATGAGTTTTAAACCAAATTTGAGATGAGGCCGATTTAAATGTCTCAAAACAAACATTAACCACATTTTTAATCTAGATGCAGTGGGGATTTTTTAATTTCACATAAAAGGTTGCAAACCAAGGTTAGACTGCTTGTAAGTCCTTTTAAGTTGCTTCAAGAGTTTCAAGTCTGAAGTTTAAATCACTCTGAACAACATTATACAATTTTTAAATCTGGATGCAGAGGAGATAATCTGGTTTTAACTATCTAAACAGTTGTAAACAAAGGACTGGCAAGTTGCAAGTGCTTTTATGTTGCTTAAAATTGGTTTAAAAACAGATATTAGTTTGTTAGCTTTAAAATGATTCTTTTCTGGGTATGATAATAACTTGTGCCTTGGTCTGCAGATGGTCCACAGCCAGTAGAAATCCTCCAATGGGGTCGGCGTCTGGTTTGGTATGACAGTTACTGTAAAAACATTCATCCAGTTTGAAACAACATGAGGGTGGAGACGGGTGTGACACTAATACAGTATCCAGATCAGAATACGCATCTAGAAATGCACCCTTTTCAATCAATCGATCAATCAATCAATCAGTTAAACTAAGGGCAAACTCATTGAAACTGGATTTATACTGGTAACATTTGAGAAAATAGTTTTGACTGATTTGGTCAAAGCAAGTAATTTGTTTTCAGGAATTGTCACATGCAGTTTATTATTATTTCTTGATATTTCAGCAACTAAGCAACTACCTGATTATTGATTACTTCTAGCGAGATTAATCGATAATAAATACACTGTTGCAGCCCAAAATTTACCCAAATATTTTGACATGTCTCTGAAAATGTGCAGCCTTTAACTTATCTTTCCAAAGGTTGTTGCTGCTGCACTGTCAAAACAAACTGTTTATCCCGTGGCGTTAAAACCGTCACATCTATAGCTATCGGCTATCTGTATGTAAACGCTGTCAGAAAGATCATCCAGCCACTAATCCAGCGCTCTTCTCCGCAGTAAATAATGGACGATGGAAGCCTATGAATCCGTGAGCAAATGGTCTTTATTCACGTCTCAGTGCGCGCATCCTACTGACGCACCATCCGTTCCCCCATCCCCTGCCACACGCGCATTAAGTGCACTAAGTGTGTGCATGTGTCCACAACTGTACGTGCACACTAACTTATAGCTCGGTGCACGATGGCTGAACCTCTCCTCTCAATGAACAGACGACACAATTTTAACATTTAATGGCTAAAAAATAATATCAACACTTTGACTTTAAACAAAAAAACTTTGTCATAAATACAGCTTTTCTGTCTATGGCATGAATAATTGAGCGTGGCTTCTCAGTGTGGAACGTGCAGTGTGATGTGCTGCACCCGTCACACAGGTTAAATCTCACCGGACACGGACCATTTTTGCAGCCGGCTAGAACAACAAAGCACCACTTTAGGAGTCCATTAGAAGAGAATGGAAAATTATGATGAAAAATACATTCAGTCTGAACATAGTTATCAGCTTTGCTGTCCTGATTTTACTGTATAGTGGCCTCATAACTGTTGCAGAACATTTTCAGGCAGATTCAGATGAAGGGTTATGCATTTTACTAACAAATTGATTTTCATGAAACATAGTGAAAAGGATGGTTCTGGTCCAGAATAGCAACCTTAAAAGTGTTTATAAAGGAGTGAAGCCAGAAAATTAAAAAAAATTGTAACATTGCAAGATTGTAAGCATTTTGCACCAAAGTCTGATTGTAATGTGTTTAATGGTTAATTATGATTTATTCATAAGAGACTAAAATCTGCTTGAAGACCTGGTTAAAAGTCTACAATTAAGACAGAGACAATAGTCAACTTGAGCCCAAAGCCCAAATGTGTCCAATCAGGTGTGTGGTCTGAAAATAGAATCACGGCCAACTATTTTGATATCAGTGTAGTTCACTTACAATACAACTTAATTTCACATTATAAATAGTTGTCATCATTACACCATATTATTGCTTATGACAAATATGGAGGGCACTTGTTAGAATGCATTTGAAGGCTACAATGAAAGAACAGGATGTGACTATGCCTGTTCTTGCATTGTTGCCTTCATTTCTTTGCCTAGGTCCAAATTCCCCATTTTGTAATTTTTTATTAAAAAGTCTGAAAAAGGACTTGACTCTGCCATTTTCATGGATTTGCCACTAATTTGTTTTTCTAATTAATTGAAATGAGTGACTAACTCAGGTCAAATGCAACGTTTTCATGAAGTTTTGTTGTAATTGGTAAAGCACCCTCAAAAAATGCATTTAAATTTCCTATCGTCACCTGTTTATTTAGATCTACAACAACATGTAATGGTACATTTTTCAGACCAAGCACCAACTTTTTCATCTAATTTGTAAAAATCTGTGCAACAGCGTATCTTGCAGTTTCAAAAGTGTTCTGTGTTCCTCAAGCTCGGGTCCTCTACCAGAGGCCTGGGAGTTTGAGGGTTCTGCGCAGTATCTTAGCTAGGACTGCACTCTTCTGGACAGAGACCTCTGATGTTGTGCCTGGAATCTGCTGGAGCCACTCTTCCAATTTGGGGGTTACAGCTCCTAATGCTCCTATTACCACTGGGACCACTTTGGACTTTACATTCCACATCTGCTCCAGTTGTTCCTTCAGCCCCTGGTACTTCTCGATTTTCTCGTGCTCCTTCTTTCTGATGTTGCTGTCAGCTGGGATTGCCACATCTATCACAACTGCAGTCTTTTGTTCCTTGTCAACCATCACTATGTCTGGTTGGTTGGCCAGCAGCTGCTTGTTTGTCTGGAATTTGAAGTCT
>OMMV01063408.1:0-13971 GCA_900302635.1 Chatrabus melanurus
TTTACTTTGGAGACCAATCATTCAACACAGTCAAAACAATTCCATTTATTGATCCTATTAGCTCAACCAATAATTTGCATCACTTTTTACCAAAATTGGAGCCACTTTAACTTTTGACCCCTGTACAAACTGAAATTGACCTTTGTCACCATTTTTGCTGTTTTTACCCCGTAACTCCATAACATTCAGTCACAGATAGTCCAACTTATACCTTTTTAGAATCTTTATGATCAGGCAAATAATATGGTATATGTTTCAATATGATTGGAGGATTTTACATTTGTCCGGACGCCATCTTGGAAAATATGGTGACCATGTTGGATTTTCGAATGGAAACCATACTTTTCTGAAAGAGTAGATTCTGGATGTGGTTCATGCCAAATTTGGTGCTTGTATCACATTTTGCACCATTTGTCTATTATCTGCCCCACTAAAATGCCCAAAGCCAATGATTACTAAAGTGTTCTTGCGACTATCACCAAGAAATGATAGTTAAGAGAAAACAAATGTCACCAGAGAACAGAAACTGGTTATAACCCACATTTGGAGACAACCGTACGACCGGAAGAAAGATAAAGACCCAATCCTATTCGTTGAAGCTGCCCTGGCTCTATACGTTTGTGGCACATTTATCTTCACTGCAGTAATCTGGCTGTCAATATTTAGTCAAGCTCTACTAAGAGTGCTTCCTGCTCACAGTATAAAAGCACCGCATTTGGCGGTGCGACAGGTTGTAAAGACAAAGTCAGCTGCACAGCTGAGCTGATATATTAACCCATAAAGAGACGTGACGCTGTTGATCAGATTAGGCCACTTTGTAAAACCTGCTGATACCGTGTGTGTTGTCGCGATCAAGTGTGTGGCCATACCAGCAACACCCTACATTTCCTGTGATTGGTCATTTCTGTCAGCCATCGCCGCAGAAAAGTTACACCTTTTTGTCAAACTAACAAAAGTCACCAGGTGTCTTAAAATACCCCACAGACAACGAGGCAATGCACCTCTAAATATTAAAAATTATAAATATTCTTCATGGTATGATCCAGCTGTGACTCATACTAGAGGTTTTTTTTTTTTTTTAAATGTCAGTCCAACTACAACTCATTTGTGGTTTTAAATTGTCTCTTTCTGGGTTATCCAGTAATTTCTAAGTTATCTGTAGCCCGCAATGATTAATGGTTGGAAGCAGCGAAGGAATGACATCTTTTAAAAATAAAAACCTGCTTGTTCATGCAGGTTTTCATCCAGTCGACTAAGACGGCTGCAGAAACCAGAACGTGCACAGGCCTGTTGTAGCACGGCACTCCCGAAACAATGCGAGAGATGTTTGTGCTTGCATCAAGTAAAAAAAAAAATACATAAAAAAAAAACAAAAAAACAAGTTGTGTGTTATGAAAGCACTGTGCCATCACGGAGGTTATGTTCTTTCCTGTCTTTGTCTTTAAGCAGGAGTTGTCAGAAAGGCGGTATTTACAGTTCAATGTTCTGGGAAGGGAGCCAGAAAATGATCATTTTCTTTAACTGGAAGGTCTTGTTTTGTTTGTTTTTTTTGGTTTTTTTTTAAATCAGCGCCAACAGGCAGGAGGAGCACTTTTATCTCCTCATCTATCCCACTTACATCTATGCAAAAATCAAATCACATCATAGTGGAATCTGGGACAGTTTAGATACCAGAACCCACTCCAGGTCTCTCCTGGATCACGTCTATATGAGCACCACACAAGAAGATTAGAAAGTTTTATGGCATCATAAAGCAAGAATATGAGAGATCAAAGGAAAACCTGATCACCACCAAATCTTCAACAACTTTTCCTCGAGTCGAGAACCAACGTGTGCACGACTTGGGTGCTCACATAACCTCCGCCCCTCCTCTGGAGGTTGTACCCAGTGGCGGCTGCAGAAACTTTTTTTTCCTCATAAAGGGGAATGATTATTTAGTGTAGCGGCAACACAACTGATAATAAACAGTAAATGTCAATCACCTACTAAACGCATGTTGTTAATTCACATGTACAACACACAACATGTAGCACTAGTAATAGAAATTGGTGGTTTAAAAAAAAAAAAAAAGAATCTGAATTGTTCTTCTCAAAGGACACAGACGCAAATTGGGAAAACTTACAGGCAGAATAACAGAACAGACGTTCTCTTTTAGGTCGATCTGTTCACCCTCACCGTCTGAATGTTGGACTGTCTGTCCTCTCATTTCTCAACTTTCCATGTACATATTATGTTAAACTAGGTCAGATAAAACTCAAATCCCATGGCTTTATTACTTTTGATTATATATTAAAATTATTCACAAGTTTTTTGGGGGGTAATTTTAAACATTACAAAATAAAAAATATAAAATAAATAAAATCAAAGACTATTTTTTAATGACCTCGCAAGGCTCACATGCAGTACCTTCACAGCCCACCGGGGGGGGGGCACGCCCCACACTTTGGGAAACACTGTAAAGTGTTTGACAAGGAACTGATCGGTTGTGTGTGTGTGTGTGTGTTGGAGGGAGAACAAAGGAAAACGTATGAAATTTAAAATGTGAAATGTAGCCCTTTTTACTTGTGGAATAATAGTAAGAAAAGAGTTAATACAGCTGAACGACACTATAATCTTCATGTGACAGTTAGCAGACATACATTAAATCTGATGAGGGCGCATTGAGATATGCGACCTATCCCAAAATATTTTAGTTTATGTTCTGAATGACTTGAATGCCACCAATACTGTCGCACCTTCATTATTCCACATTAATTTCAAGCGGCACAGTATTGGTCTTATTACTGTAATCATATCATGCAGAAACTATCTTGGGATGTTGAGGGTGCAGTCTAGAAATACCTCAAGCACAAAAAGGGTCACTACAGCAAAAAGTAGCATTTTGCCACACACCCTGCAGGTGGCGCCCTAAACTTCCCACCAAAATGTTGCAATTTCCCAAAACTCGTCTCACCGCAGATTGACGTCAAATTGAAGCTGGGCAGTCGCTGAGATATTTCAAGTTTTAAAGTGAATTTTTTATTTTTTTTTTAAGAAGTCTAATTTTGGCACTCAAGAAAAGAATTTTGGTTTAGGGACTGAGAATTTGGCGATTTTTCCATCTACCCATTGATCCCAGTGATGTTCCACCAAACATTCAGGAAAATCTTAGACGGTCAAATATCACACCACTCCTGAAATCTTAAAAAAAAAAAAAAGCCCCTTAAATTTAACATTTAAACATGGACTGAATAAAAATTTTAAAAAAACAACACTCTTTCCCAGCATGCATTGTGTTATATAAGAATTCTGCTGTATTAATAGTCTGTTCTGTCTGATGCTGATAAACTCATTCTGGAGGTTAATTCTTTTATTCTTAGGGACAATTTGAACCAGAAACAAGTTCCATCTAAAGTGCAGAATGTGGGAACGAGCCGGTGCTCAGATTCCTTTGAAGTGGACTGTGGACGTGTGTGTGGGCCCCTGAGCTCAGAGAATGGAGGGTCGTGACACAGTTTCCCGTAATTGAAAAGTTGGGCACGGCCTTTTAAAAACAATAAAAACAAAGGAAGTGTCGCCTGGATAAACTTGGTGCTGAAACAATACATTCAGACCACTTAAATACTTAAATGCACAAATCTCCAGTGACAGATTTAAAAACAGTATAAAGCAGCGCACAGTATTAAATGAGTTTGCTTCATGACTGTTTTGCCTTTTTTTTAAAATGTTTTTTGCCGAGTGGGTCTACTGCAGCCTTTAAGCAGCTCTCTGAACAATAGACATCTGCGGAAATAACACACGGGGGGTGGGGTGACGACAAAAATGTTCAGTATGACGACCGAACGCAAACCATTCTAACACTAAATACAAGAGGGGCACTCTTTAGAGTGCAATGTATCAAGTCAAAGGAGGAGTTTGTACTTTTGTGTCATTAAACAGTATAACTAACAGTTAGGGGTGGAATTTTATAGAAAAATTTTTTTCCCCTAGGCTGGGTTTTGGTTATTGGACACGTCTATGCTTTTGAAAATCAGCAGTTTTTAAAGCTTTGCACAGGCACCCTTTCTTATTTCTGATTGTCCACATAAACAAACGTCCTATAATCCCTACAGGAGGGAACGGGGACGGGTCATTATTCCGAACGTCCATTGGTCCAAAAATTAGGCCAAAGTCAATTCAATAGATTTTAGCGCCGCAGGCCCATAGAATGATACAAAAGGGTTAGGGTGAGGGTTATAACAATTTTCAGACCAATAGACCTTTGGAATATTGACTAGTCACCAGAGGGAACGAATATCTAAATGACTAAATTAAGTTTCTTCGACTCCGATGTTGAGTCACATTATGACCCGACTAGCAGTAGGAATCAAAGTGGGCATTAAACACACTCAGTGAATGGGAACGTGCTTCAAGTCAAACGTAGACAGCGAGGTATCAGATTGGTTAGAAAGGTCACAGGGTCAATCCTCGTTTAAGTCAGATCCGTTCATCCACAGACTTCATTTGCCTCGTCGAAGCGTCTGTGACTTCTACACGTTCACGTATTGTAAGTCACCACAATTAAGGGAGTCAGCTAAAATGTGTAAAGCTTACAGGAGCCGGAGACATCTGGAGAAGCAGCCAAAACACTGCGGAGGCTGCCATTGTCTTCTGTCTCAGAACGGAAGGGGTGGGGAGGGGGGTCTTCTAAATACCTTTTCCGTCTTTAGTTTATGTTTCAAGCAGGATATAGGAGCAGATCCAAAGCACTCGCGTTTAGCAGCAAATGGACAGCCACATACTGGTACCTTTTTAATCGAAGGACTGCCAAGGATTCTGGGTATCAGTACGGGTTTTTTTTGTTCTTTAAGGATGTTGTTGATTCTTCTGTTGCATACCATCATCAGCTTTAAGGGTTTAACCAGAGGAGCCGAGCCTGAAACGCTGTGCACCGCTTACGCCTGCTTCACTGTGCACGTAGACCCGCTGAACTTTGAGAAGGCTCGTCTGAACTGTACTCACAACGGGGGTTATCTGATGACGGTCAGAGACGCGGAGGAGGAGGATGTGGTGCGGTCCCTTCTGTCAAAGGTCCGTGCACGGAATCAGGACAGAGTCCTCAAATTCTGGATTGGATTAAAACTGCACAAAGGCGACTGTGTGCTGCCTGACCGGAGTCTCAAGGGGTTTAAGTGGGTATCCGGTGAAGAAGATTCCCACTACTCCAAGTGGGAACAGGAACCCGTCAACACATGCACCGAGGAGCGATGTGTCAGGATTCATTCCAAGGCATCGGGTCAGAACCAGCTGAAGTGGACTGCAAAATCTTGCAAAGACCCCGCTTTTTATATGTGCAAGTTTTATTTCAAAGGCATGTGCAAAGCGCTGACGCTGCTGGGTCCTGGAAAGATAACGTACACGCCGCCTTTCTCAGCGGAGCCGCAAAAAAGTGACATGAAGTCATTGCCTCTTGGAACGTATGCAGATATCACGTGCGGCAACCATGAATCTCACTACTCTGTGTGCATGGATATGAACAACTCCTACCGCTGGACGCTCCCAGGCCCGTTCTGCAAAGCGGGACGGCAAAGCTGTGCGTTCAACAACGGCGGCTGTGACCATTTTTGCCGTCAAGCCTCAGATGAGGTCGGGTGCTTTTGCAAAGAAGGTTACGGGCTGGATGAGGACGGATTCTCCTGCAGGATGAAAGACGTTTGTGAAGTTAACCCGTGCGAGCACCAGTGCGTAACGGGGGAGTCGGGATATTCCTGCAAATGTCCAGACGGGTTGAAACTCGACGCGAACCTGCGCAACTGCTCCGACATTGACGAGTGTCTATCACAAGCCTGCGGCGATCATTTGTGCGTAAATACACACGGCAGCTACGCGTGCGTGTGTAAAGCAGGATTTGAAATGGCGGCCGGCGGATGTCGCGACGTGGACGAATGCGCTCAGCAGAGGTGCGAGCACAGTTGCTTGAACTTTCTCGGCTCTTTTTCCTGCCACTGCAGCACCGGCTTTGCTCTATCCGAGGATGGCCGCTCGTGCGTAGACTTAGATGAGTGCGTCAGTAATCGCTGCGAGTTCAAATGCGTCAACACCTTCGGTAGCTTCGTGTGCACGTGTCCGAGGAGCTTCCAGCTGGACAGCAATGGGATGACTTGCAGCCCAGATGCGACAACCACTGCAGCCACTCTGCTCTACGACCGCGACGCCAAAGACGAGATTCAAGAAATCTTCACCCGGACCACAGCTGGACTTCAGCAACAGTCGCCGCACACGGACGCGCCGCCTGCACACGTGGCCAACGTCACGTACGCCGATCAGCAGAGCAACGCGTCTGTGGCCTCGAGTCTGGGCAACTCCTTCAACTCCAGAGTGATGATCTGCGTGCTCGGGTCGGTTATCCCGCTCATCCTTTTAATTGGAGTCACTCTAGTTATTGCAATTTACAGATGCGGCCGCTCCAAAGAAGAAGCCAAGAAAAGCGCCGCGGCTGACGGCTATTGTTGGGTGTCCTCGGGATTAGATCCACGTTTAGAAAAACTCTACAATTCCATCTTGACCGATGACTTATGACCAGATAGTTCTGGAGAACACTCACAGACAGCCTGTTCATTTATGTTATGGCA
This sequence comes from Chatrabus melanurus, assembly GCA_900302635.1. Classification (NCBI taxonomy): domain Eukaryota; kingdom Metazoa; phylum Chordata; class Actinopteri; order Batrachoidiformes; family Batrachoididae; genus Chatrabus; species Chatrabus melanurus. Next base: position 6,591 of record OMMV01063408.1, read on the forward strand.
GTCAGAATTTAATCCAAACTCAAGCCCATTTTATTCTTCTGTGGGTCGTCTGTGTTCTGGATTAAGATTGATCAGCCTCAAAAAAACACTTTGAGATTTTGAGCCCATAACTGTCAAAGCAAGATAATCGGGGTTTCATCTCGTTGTTGATACAAATGTAACATGAATAAATAAATAAATAAATAAATAAAATTACTCTGGTGGCTGAGCAGCCGGAAATCATGACCACCTTTTTACCATTTTGAATGTCCAACAAAATGATGCTGGAATCACTAAAAAGGAAAACAATGTGGATTAACAGATGTGCAATACTTGCAAAAAACATGACAACTACAATAAATGTTTGCACAGTTTAATAAATATTCAATTCGTTAAGGTTTGATGATGCATTTATTTGCAGTGAGAAACAGAAATAAAAGTTTTCTATTAATTGCCAAATTTCTGCACATGGAGCTTTTTACGTAGACATTCCCGAGGATGGTTGGAATACTGATGCGCTGCATCGTTTAAAACAAAACAACAGTTAACGTCGCAGTATAAGCTAATGTTGAGTTTTCTTCAATGAAGCCCGTCAGTCGTCAAATAAGCCACGTCAACATAATGTCTGGTATAAATAGTGACACGCTAAACATCTCAAGAAATTTTCTGAAAATAGCACTTTTTTTCTGAAATTGCTGCCACCTAGTGGACGGGTCAAAATTTGCACATTAAAAAAAAAAATAGCAATGCGAACCACATGGACCGAACTGCAGCCTTGCAAGCTACAGGACAGATAGAAATATGCCACAACCCTAACACGGAGTTTTAGTTTTACCAGAAATTGCTCTGTGAAGTGGGCGTGCCCTGTAGTAGGCGTGTCACGTAGAAACCTTTAAACAGTTATCATTTCGACACAAACACTGGGGCTAGTTTAGAGACACTTTTAAACTGATGTTGTGGTTTGTTCCATTGTAACGCACTAGAGTTTTTTCCAGTAGATCAGCTCAGAGGAAAGTCTGCATCCTTCTCCAACGTGTCTGCAGAGCAAAAACAGAGCACTAAATGGCCCAAAGCCGAATTAAAAGGACATTATGTTCATCTGTCTTTCTGTAAATTGGATGTAATCTTTTTTTGGTCTATATTTGTGTTGTTTGCTTTATGATGGTCATCGCTGACCTTCAGGGAATAAAAGAATACAGTAGTCCGGCTTCATTTCCTTCCTGCGTTCATCATTGGTCTTAGGGTGTTGCTTCCTGAGTAGGAAGCCTGAGGCTGTAAAACCTCCATGACTTCCCTCAGCTAACATTTTAGGACGACCTGCTGCAGCTCAACATGGTCTTGTTGAAGCCGAATGCACAGCAGTTGCTGGTTGTCGTTTTGGTGCTCGGCGGCTTTTTGGCAGCTGTGAATCAGACTGACATGTGTAGGCCTGTTTGCATTGGAAGCGCCTGCGTGAGCGTCAACCAGGACCGTGTGGATTTCAGCACGGCCGGGGAAGCGTGCCGGGTCAGGAATGGGGAACTGATGGCGCTGCGGTCTGAGACGGACCAGAGGATCCTGGAGGCTTTGGGTCAAAGTGTGCACGGACACCTTTGGATCGGACTGCGTTTACCGGCCGGAATCTGCAGCAACTTGTCGGCCCCGCTGAGAGGTTATGTGTGGAGCTCTAACCACGTTCACGGGGGTTTTTGCCCATCCTTTGTCACGTGGAAGGACAGCGCCGAAGTCTGCTCTGTGCGCTGTGTGTCACTTTCAGATGATCTCAAGTGGACGGAGAGGCTGTGCTCTGACAAAATCGACGGCTTTCTGTGCAAGACAGACCACAAAGACGCATGCCAGGCGCAGGAAGCAGCAGCAGATCCAAACAGTTTTCCACGTGCTAATGGCTGCTCAGCCGGGCCTTGTGAGCACATCTGCACAGATGTGCCAGGAAGTTATAAATGCTCCTGTTTCCAAGGCTATATCCCAAATGGCCAGGACCCTCATCGGTGTCAGGTCCACTGTGCAGAGGAGACATGCCCGGCGATATGCAACCCAAACTCTGGCGCTTCCTGCGAATGCCCGGACGGATTCATATTGAACACAAGTTTTTGCGTCGATATTGATGAATGTGAAATGCAGCAGTGTGATCACGCGTGTGCAAACACTTATGGTAGTTTTGCCTGTACTTGTTGGGAAGGATTCAACCTAAAAGATCACTTCAAATGCATCAGAGCAGAAGAAGATTTCATTAAAGCGCCTTCCAATCACACAGTAAAAGAATCCTCTGCTGCTGCAGGCAGTTTTTTCTGGTTGTGGATTCTCGTTGCTGTGGGTGTGGTGGTGGTGATATTTGGGGTGAGGTTTTGTGTCCTCAAGCGTCAGGAGCGTAGGGAAAGTAATTTCCAAACAACTGCTGCTCACGTCAACAACACCGAGTGTTAATGTTGGTCAACCATCATGAACATTGGTTCCGTTTCTGAGGCACTTCAGTGCTTCCCGCGAGTTTTAACGTTTCAAAGAAAAATGCTGTCATTTTTCATCAGTGGAGCTTCGGTTATGAACCAAAAGATGTGGTTGGCATGAAGTGCAAAACATAAAAAAAAAAAACTTTTCAGAAAACTAGGTGAATGTTTTAAAAAATTCTTGCCTGTTCATTTTTGTTAATGCATTTTCCAACGTGATGCCACATTTTCTGATTTCTTATAAAATGTCTTTTTTTTTTAATGTGCTTGATTCAGTGTTGCCTTTGGCACTTCAGGCCCACTGTTTTTTTCAAATCCTTACTGCTGACACCAGTATAGGTCACCAATAGCATGGTGGTCATGAAGTGCAAAACGCTTTTTAAAAAAAACTTTTCAGAAAACTACTTGAATGTTTTGAATGTTTTTAAAAATTCTTGCCTGTTCATTTTTATTAATGCATTTTCCAACACGATGTGACTTTTTCTGATTTCTTGGTGCATTTATAAAATGTCTTTTTAAAAATGTGTTTGCTTCCATGTTGTGTTTCGCACTTCAGGTCCACTGTTTTTTTCAGTTTATTACTGCTGATGCCATTATAGGTCACCAACAGTATGGTGGCCATGAAGTGCAAACGCTTTAAAAAACTTTTCAGAAAAATAGTTTTATGTTTTCCAAAAGTCTTGCATGTTTCATTTTCTTATTTCTCAGTTTATTTTAAAACATGTCATGTAGGTTTTTACTCATGATTTTCCTTCAGTTTTTTTTCCTTCTTCAAATTATTACTGCTGACAACAGTACAGGAAAATTTGTGACTAATAAATAAATCAGTGACCCATCAGAAATAAATGAAAATGCCTATTGGGATAATTATTTTTGTAACATGCACTAAGTATTCCTTAGAAATAAGGATAAGGATAATAATTTTTTTTTTGACAGAATTGAGTTTAGAAGGTATTTTGCAGGGAACATATTCTACAGTGAAATTTAAAAAATATTGAGCTGTCGGATAAATCTGCACTATGGAGTAAAAAGTAGAGCATTTCTCATAAAATGGATTAAAGTCAAATGTCTGACAAAATGGAAATGCTTAGTGCCAGTTCATTTAAAACTTTGCTTTCATACAACACCTAAATGTGTTCCGCTTCCTTCATCCACTTATATTTTTAAACTAAAGTTCAAATTCCATCACATGCACTTATGTTTAATAAAAGTCAAAGTAATTTTTTTCCCCCATGCTGAAATGTGTTTTGAGAAAACAGTGCTTTTTGTGAATTCTACATGTGTCTTGATCAAGAATGACATTTTACATATCATGACATTAAAATATTTTTCAGCATGCCTGAAGAGTTGATGTTGTTCCTATAGCGCCATCTACTGGACTTTTGAACAAACCCATGAAAGCAGAGATTCTTCAAATCAGAATCTGTTTGGATCCTTTCTAATAGTGATTCTGATTGTTTGAAGGGAAAAAACATTTTTAAAGATAAGAGAAGCATTTCTGCAGGGTCAGATTTTGTAACATCCTTTTTTCTTTTTTTCTTTTAAAAGCATGTTTTGTTGCCTCCCCACGACTCGGATAGTTAAATAAAAACATTTTTTTAAATCACCCTTTGCACTTAAAATACTTTAATTTATTAAGATTGCAGGTTACGCCTGGTTATCAACAAAGTAAGATAAACATGTTAAATTACAGTTACGAATGCATCACATTCTGACACCGCTTTGCTATGTGCATCTTTACTTTCTGCGTTGCGTCTTTTGGGACTTTTTTTGTTTTGTTCAGTCTGGTCTCTGCTCAGCTTGACTGAGTTCAGACGGGAGACTTCACCAGTTTAAGAATAGTATCTTTCCATTTTTGCACGGCATTAATAGGAAAAGCACAGAGGTCAACATGGCATTCATGAGATTTAGTCGGCTCTGCCATAACGGACAGGATTTTACCAGAACTAGTTTTGCAAGGATGAGGCCTGGGTTAGAACTGGGTCATCGTTTTGATTTTAAACCATTTATTGCTGAATTAATGTTTTGCACATAGAAAATCATAGCTGAAATTAACAGCATTAGAAAGATGGTGTTTTGTTTTTAAACCCATGAGGCACTACAGCTTCTCCTGGGTGTCTTAAAAAATAAAATAAAATCGACATTCTCCTTGCAGATGAGAACCAAGTCCTACCTTTTCGATCTGTAAATGGGCCATTTTGATCCACAGTGCTGCTCATCAGAGTCAACGAGTCAATATTGATCAATTCATGAGAAACCTGTGAAATACTAAATGTGTAATACAAAAAATTAATGTTTGGCACGTTATTTTGCAGCCTTTATATAAAACTTAACCAGTTTAAAAATGACAGTTTCAGGATTGGCCGCGTACACCCATTGCAGCTTAGACACTTGATTTCTCCTAACAGGGCGGAGTACAACCCGAACCAACAGTGCCACATGAACTAAGAACGCAGACAAACAGAGTTGCACTGAAAAATGCCCAAGAAATAAGTGCAGAAAAACAACTTACAAGACAGGAGACCAGGCAGGGCAGCAGCAATACTTGAGTGTTTTGGAAAAACCTAGTAAGTCGATTTTTTATTTATTTTTTTTAAAAATGGACCATTTTTAGACTTATTAGGTTTTACCTCGTCTTAGGACATACCATTCGATATAATAAAACATTTATGATTTCATACATATTGACGCAGCAGGACCGAGCAATTTCCGAGAACTGATTCACTTATTCAGTCAAAACCGAGCAACTTGGATCTTTGGTCGACTTTATGAAGCTAAAGTTTGATATGCTGACATTTCCAGAAGCGATGGAAGGACCCAGAGGTATGAGTGGCGCAAACTAGTGGCGTATTTTTTTGCCGTTTTTTTTCAACTTTACTGTTTTCGTACTTGGTAGGTTTTTCCAAAACGCTCGAGAATATGAAACGGAACTGGTTGTTGTCGCTTCAACAATCCTGTCATTGTGTCGACTGGACTGTATCTGGTTGTTTAGCTGCAACGTTTCTGTCACCGCCATGTTCTGTCAATCTTGTGTTTTTTTTATTTTGCCTCGTTAGTATCACCACAGCAGATGGTCACCCCACTGAGTCTGGTCTGCTTGAGGTTTCTTCCTGCACTCAAAAAACACTGGTGAGTAGTAAGGAAAATATCCCTATGTGCTTTGGGTCGAGACCTTACTCATGTATAGTGCTTTGAGGTAACATATGATTTGGTGCTGTATAAAGAAATCTAATTGAAACAGCTCGGCAATAGTACCAGTGGGCATGAAGACAGTAAAGGCTGCAGAAATCTGACCCTTGACCCCAGTGAACTTGACCTTCACCCAAGTGATTGACCTCTACCTGACCTTGCCAGGGCAATTTTAGAATCCACCTAAGTGTGTGCCACAATTGGTGCAAACCGGGTTGAAAATCAAATTCTTTGACCTTTACTAAAATGAATTCTTTAAAGGGCAATTTCGGGGTCAACCTTCATTGACAGAGCAAGTTTGGTAAATATCAGCAAAAGGATCTTACAGGAGTAGGCCAACAACGACACGCAGACATGACCTTGGCCCCAATGATTGACCTTTGGCATATTTGACCTTGCGGTGCAATTCCAGAACCATCCTGATATGCGTGCCACGTTTGGTGCAAATCGGAGTGAAAATTTTACATTTTGATCATTTACCTCAATGATTGACATTTGGTCAATTTGATTTCACCTGGGCAATTCCAGGAGCAAAAAGGACCTTAACCTTTGCCAAAACAATTCCTGTAAGGGAAATTCTGGGGTTGACTGTCATCCACATATCAAGTTTGGTGGAAATTGAAATTGAAATTGAAAACGGCGGAGACAAATTTGTGTGATTTAGAGGGAAAATATGTGCATTTTAGCGTTTGAGTCACAAGTTGCTTGGAAATTTTTCAAAAGTAGCTAAATTTGTTGCTAGTTGCTTTTTTGGGGGAAAACAGTTGTCACGGCAGTCTGAAAAGTTGATAAATTTAGCAACTAAATTGCTAAATTTGGCAACACTGCACATGTGACTAGTGGGAGGTAATCAAACAGACTTTTTTTTTTTTTTTTTTTTAAATAATCAGAGTAACAACATCCCAGAAAGCAAATTTATACAGTATTTGTTAAAACCAATCATTTCTCTTCACACTGCTGTTCAATCATTCAACACAGCTGCAATTTTTGGCATCTATAATAATAATAATAATAATAATGATGATAGGATCATGCTTTCAAACAAAAGTCACAAATTGTTTTTCAACATCCATAAAATTAGCAACAGAACAAGAAAAACAATTTTAAAACATAGTCCAAAAATATAATAAAATAAAAAATAAAATTCAAATCCAAAAATTAATTGAAATAAAATAAATTAAAAAAAAAAAATCATAAAATTCAAATCCACAGAATTCTGTCCATTACAAAATATCCACAAATGAAATAAAATCCAAATAAAACAGCAAGGGAACAGATAATCACTCAGTCGTGTTAAACTACTGTGCCGACTGTGTTTGTTTGACCTTTCACCTGCTGCAGTGCATTGCGGGAGGCTCAGTTCTAGCAAATCTGACCATGAGAATAGATTATTAATCTACATGCGCACTTATGTTTGCACAGTCTAAATACGTCATTTTTTCCAATTTCAGCCCATAATTCATAAGTGAGTCCTTTTGAAATGTCAGTTTACTGTCTCTCGATTTCCTCGTTAATTTTCCTTTACAATTAAAGGATTTTGTAGAGTTTATGGACAGTTACAATTATAATTTTTAAACCTTCATTTAAGCATCATTATAACTAGTGAGTTAACGCTAACACGGTCACAGGCCCGTTAGGTTAATTCAAGTTCATTTTTAATCATCCATTCCTGATGGAGACTGGTTGTAAATTATTGTGCATGTTTTTTTTTTTTAACGGATTCGTGTTAAATACGGAACTTTAAAAAAAAAAAAAAAAAAATAAAAAAA
>OMMV01063422.1:3906-15671 GCA_900302635.1 Chatrabus melanurus
TTTTTTGTTGCAAAAAATGAACTTTAACACTTTAATTAGCCCCCCAGGATAAAATGATCTTTTTAATTAGCATTGGTTGTGTATTAAATGTGTTATTATGGCTTTATTTAACATGTGCAGCTCTAATTTTGACAACCTCAGAGCTCACAAAATCTCCCGCACCCCCCTGGGATCTTTGGCACCCTCCTAATAGCTGGTTTTTACATACCGCTTGTAATGCAATGCAAAAAAAGAAACCAGAGACCACAGCAGGCATGGTTGAGATGCTAATTTTGTGTTTTTTGCCATTCAATTGTTTACATTAAAGCGCTCCCACTTGCTGCAAAACATAACTCATATTCACAATGTGCTAACCAAAGCTAGCTTCCTGGCACACAGCGCATACGGTCCCTCCAAAATTCACTGCAAAAGTTGAATTTTTTTCAATGTACTCGAGGCAAATTCCAGACTTAAAAAAAAAGTGGAAGGAGGAGCTTCCCATTTACATCAGACATCACGGAGGCTTCCATAGGAATGAATGGCTAAATGGTTGTCAAGGATACGTACACAGAGGTATGTGGAAACGAGGCGTAAGTGGGGGCTCAGACCACACGTTGGGAACCATGGTTTTACACAATGGTACATGAGCAAGATGGGACATTTTGATCAGTTTGTCAAAAACTTGTACTGTGATCTTGATAAAAGCAATCAAATAAGATTTGACGCAGAACTGGATTAAAAATCGATGTTTCAGTAAAATATACATTGCTGAACCCTGTGCAAACGTAAAGGATTGTTTGGCCTCAGCTATTTATTACTTCACCCCCCGGTGGGGGAGTGAAGTATTGTTTTTAGTGGCTCTGTGTGTCTGTTTGTTTGTGTGTCCGCATAGATCTGGTAATACGCATAATTCAGCATAAATCAAAATTTATAGAAAAAAACAATAAAATAAAAAAACAAAAAAAAACAAACAAACAATAAAATTTATTTACATTTTTTTTTCCAAAAACATATTTTGAATTTTTTTTTTAATTCATTGTGACGAGTTGAAATAAATATATCAATCAACAAGTTGGATTTGAATGATATTTTGTAGTTTTAAGTATAATATAAATAATATGTTACCATTGTTCAGAAAATACAAAGACAAGTTGAACAGTTGGTGAGAATATTATCACAGAATATATCATTAACTGCTATATTCACTTGTTGCGTGAATGGGGTGAAGTCTGCTATCTCTGATCGCCTTGTTGCACTTGTATTATGTGCCACAGGGACACACGTCTGCAGGATAAATCATGAGAACTAACTACCACTGTAGCCGGGAAGTACTGTAAAGCTGCTAATGATGTCACCTCTCCTGTGGGTTGCAAAGTCCCCCTGGGACGTCTTTTATCACAGCAAATCATCTGCATGGGCCTTTTTTCTGTCATGCAAATAAATATACTTCTGCTTACTTTTACCACAAAATATTTCACGAGGAAACAGGACTTTGTCGATATGGAAAACTATGCAAACAACCACAGAGCCAACCAGCAGCACAGGGTGTGGCTAAAGTGGTAGAGCAAAGAGCATATTGCCAGTAAAACAAAGGGTTTTACTGGCGTGTCCCTACCTGGAAGACACGTAGGGTCCCTACGTGTCTTCTCAAACTGCTCTCAGTCCCAAAAATAAAAATCTATGAGAGGTGACAGAATATTCAATACCTTCAACGTTACGAGTTCATTCATTTTCTATACCAATTCAGAGTCACAGGGGGTCTGGAGCCTATCCCAGTGGTCATTGGGCAAGAGGTGGGGTACACCCTGGATAGGCCGCCAGCCCGTCGCAGAATTACAAGTTTAACTAATTTATTATTTTAAGTACATCTAACTTGAGTTTGTGAGTTGATTAGCCATTCTAAACTGGAGAAACCTAACTTATCACCATGCAGCTAATTCCATTTGTAATGACGCTGGTTGTGCTGGAAACCTCAAAGCAGAGAGCAGACAGTGTGGTGAGTTCAATATGGCAGAGGTAACCGTGAGGGCTCACTCTGAGACCGTTCTAAGGAGCAGGCCAGAGGTCTGGGTTCAGATGTTCAATCAGTGTGGCAACAGTAATTGGAGGGGTCGGCAAAGGCAGTTTCCAGAAACAGGCAAATAGCAAACTCACGGTTCAGGCAATCAGTCCAGGAAAACTGAATCCGAGGAGGCAGGCAAGAGAGGCAAGGTCAAACAAGAAGAACAACAACAACGGTCGGCAATGAGGAATCACGAGGAAAGTAATAATCACGCTGGTAGTCTCGACAGAACGAATGGTGTCCTGGCACTAGGAAGCACGAGAGAGGAGATTAAGTGCACAAGGGAGTAATTGATATAATAACAAAGAGGTGTGTGACAAAATGGAAGTAAAGACAGCAAAAACAAACACGGAGGGTGACTAACAAAATAAAACAGGAAGTGAGGGAATAAACCAGGACCATCCCTGCATCCGAATACTTAGAATGCACTAATGTCGACTAGGAACCTGCTACCCAACTGTTACTGTAGTACATACTAGAAGTAAGCAAGTGAGTAGTAGGGACACAATCCGGACATACTATGCCGCCACCGTCTTACCTGTCCTTTGACACAGATGTTTACAGATGACACATATGTGCATACCCACATATGTCGTGAAAATTTCTATTTTGCAACGGCAGACTTTTTAAAACTGTTCCTGATACTTAATAAGTGCATATTTGTACAATGTCACGGCCCCTTGAACACCACTGCCGTTTTCAAGTATGTCCACTATCATTTTTGAATTTTCCCGGGAAGTTCTCCTTCTTTGGTTACCAGGCTCCAGCTGCCTCATGGGATACCATAGTGTAGTCTGTTTGCACACTATAGAGGTTGTAGACCATCCGGGTACCGTTAAACCACTACAGCTAAATGTGTACCGAGTATTCGGATATCGTCCGGATTGTGACGTACTGCTTTGTGCCTACTTTATAGTGACTTAGTATAAGTATTCTGATGTAGTCCATGACACCATTAAGTTGACTACACACAGCTGGTTGTCTTGAAGGGTCATATTTTGAAAAATCAGTTTAATTTACCTTTGGCTGTTATATATTATTGGTGGTTTTCCTGTTAGACATTCCCCAAATCCCCAAATTCACTTCTGTGAGATATGTCAAAGAATTGGCACACCTGATGAACTTGCTGTAAAACTGTTTAATGATCCTTTTAAATTGTTTAAGTTTTCTCAATTTTTTCTGTTTTCTAATTAAATTATTATTTGGCAGGTATTTAAGTTTATGTTCAATTTAATGTATATTATTCAGAGTATAGTCACTTCTAATATAAAAAATATGGTCATCTCTCATGTGAAAGTTTTTTTTAATATCATGTTTTAGCTTTTAAAAGGAGCAAGAGTTTGAGAACAGTGAATCTGAAATGTTTTATTTCAGGTGTTTGCAGAACTCAGCATGATATTGATAGTTAAGTCAAGTCTGGGACCAGGCGCTGATGCCGTGCTTCGCCACATCCATGATACCATGGAGCCACCCTGGGTCCTGGATGGCAACCACCCAGGCAGACAACCGCTCCATCCCCACATCTCTAAAATAACCATCTATCTGCCACAGCCAGATAAAACATGGGCGTCCCCATATTGATAATATATGCTACGAAATGATATTGGAAGCAATGATGAGCATTACTTTGATAGTGAAACAGAATTAACATGATTGATTTAAGCAGATATCATACTATGTCTGTATATCTGTTTGTTCCCCGATTCCTCTCAGGTCCTTTGGCCAATTTCTACTTCTACCATACTCGATATGTGGATGACGGTCAACTCAAGAATTGCCTTGGAAGGGTTTGTTTTGGCAAAGATCTGAATCATTTGGGTCAAAGGTCAAAATTTAGATTTTTTTTTTCACTCCAATGTCCACCAGAGGTGGCATACATATGTAGGTGGGTTCTGAAATTGCCTAGTGAGCTCAAATTTACCAAGGGTCAATCATTGGGGTCAAGGTAATTGGGGGTTAAAGGCCAGATGTAAGTTTTTCACTCTGATTTGTACCACACTTGGCACACACATGGAGGTGGGTTCTGGAATAGCCCACCAAGGTCAAATTTGCCAAAGATCAATCGTGGGGGCCAAGATCATGTCTGCCTGTCTGTTTATTGGCAAACTCCTCTCCGGTCTTTTTGCTGATTTCTATCAAACTTGGTATGTCAATGAAGATTGGCCCCAAAATTGCCCTTAAATATTAATTTAGGCAAAGGTCAAGGAAACACAATTTTTTAAAATCTGATTTGGACCAAATGTGGCACAGAATTAGGTGGATTCTAGATTTGCCCTAGCAAAGTCAGGCAGAGGTCAATCATTTAGGTGAAGGTCAAAGACATTGGGGTCAAATGTCAGATTGCCGTAGCTGTTACTGTCTTCATGCCCACGGGTACTGTTACCTAGTATTAAAAAAATGTGCATCTGAATGCAACAGTTGTGTTGCTTATACAGTCTGACTCACCTGCAGAACATTCACAATTATGTGGCTTATGAAATTCATGTTGACTTCTGTATGTTCCACAGACAACACAGGGAGTGCAGGTGAACTGTTTTCGCACGCTGGAGGACCTGGTGTTGGGGTACCAGCATCCTCACAAAGGCCTGGTCGCTCCTCTGCTCTACGCTGTTCCTCGTGATGCAGACACTGGGGACGAGAGCTCAGGTGGGCTCACTAGCTGTCACCATAACACATCAGGAACACGTTAAATACATGTATAGATAAAATACGCAGCACGGTACACCCATTATTCATACTTAGTTAAACATTATGTGCTTATAAAATGGTCATAAACATATGAAGTTCCTCATTCCAGAGCTGTGACATATATTACTGATTACTCCTGGTTGTCTTAATGTTCCGTTGATGTGCAGATGATGAGAAGCCGCCCCCAGGTCAAACCAACACAGTACCTGTCACCGGGCCGCCAGCAACACCAGGACCTCATATGGTTTTCCTTGATAAGTTGCAGGAGCTGAACACATCCAGGTGTGATTATCCACCTTAAACACAACATACTTATCAACTGTCCAGGCTCTATTTCCCAGACACTCCTTGCAGGGCTCTATTTTCTGTAGTAAACCAATTTTTCCTCATGGTGTGTTGTGAATAATGCAAAATGAAACCCAAATGCATGCACCGAGGACTCGGACAGGTTTTGCAGTTAAACCAAAGGTTAATACTGGATAAAGAGCTGCTGGTGACAACTGAAACACCAAAGGGACACACTGAGAGCTGAGGAGTGAATCAGGAAAAATCACAGCTGAAGAAATGCAGGGTAGACAGCAGGACAAACGGACAAAGAGGAAATTAAATACTGTAAGGGAGATGAACAAACATTGTTCCCCTTTCCCCAGGTGAAAGTTTGAAACTTTTAATATACCGGCACATGGAAACGGACTTCATTCACCTTCCTACACAAATTGGAAGCAGAGTAATGATGTCAACACAATTCACACAATTTTTGCATTTTTGACCTCTGGCAGCCATTCAGCCACGCTATTTCACTCAGGCGTCTGACTCATAGGATACAAATACAAACTAGATCGCTTGATAGGACGAGTGTAAGCAGCAGTAAGCGCTTTTCAAATTCAGCAAACTTTTACAGATGTACATTTGGAAGTGACTGACTGTTCTCTGGTTCTGTGACGTCATTTAGGCCACCGTGTCAAGTGAATTAAAAACAAGAACAGGGCCCCCGGTGTGTAGTTCACTTGAACTTGTTTCACTTTTGAAATGTGCAGCATCAGCACAGGCATCGAGACTAAACCTTTGAACACATCTTTCTTTTATTAATTATGCCTCCAACTCAATTTCTCAGTACACGGGTTGCACAGCAACTTTGCGCTACTTTAAATGTGTATTCTGCCTCATGCACAGTTGTGGTCAGAAGTTTACACTCATCGTGGACATGAATGTCATATTGGGCTTTCAGTGATTTCTTGGAACTTTGAATGATTGCATAACATACACCAGTAATAGAAGAGTTTAGAGCACAAGTTGCAATTTGTTTTAGGTTTTATGAACTCAACACATGGTCAAACCAATACGTAAGGGTCAAAAATATACATTTACCCACTTAGATTATTAATTCAATGATGCCAAAAGTTCCAAAATGTCTCAACTTGCCAAAGCCTCTGAACTTCCTGCTGCTGATCTCTATTGATAACAGCTCATAGCATTTCCGTGCCAACATAAAAAGGTTTGTTTGACAGTTCTCATTGTTTTGACAAACACATACTCAGGTTAACCTCAACAAGCGTTCGTAGTAAAACGTACAAAAAGTAATGCACAAAAATTCGTACATAACCCATGTAATCACCAGCCGGGAGGCTGTGATCACTTGATTGAAGAAAAAAGGCGGATATTCCTCTTATTCCTGCTATTCTAACCCTTGTCTCTAAACGCTAAATGCAAACCAGGTGTTGCGCATGGAAATAGACCCTAACGCATATAGTTATTTATGAGCCACTCGTTTGGCAGAGGTTGGCAGACATCCATACTTCCGGATTAAAAAAGACATCCAGCTTCACACGGCTCCGTAATATTTCCAAGTTCAACGTGACGCTCAATAAACACACGGTAGCCATCATCACATTTGTGTTTCTTGAGCCTTTCATTTGTCCAACCACAGTCACATAAGCAAAGACGTCGCTAATCCCGCAGAAAAGCTGTGCTCTGGAAAGAGCACAGCTTTTCTGTTGAGATCATGAAAGTAGCCGTCTGCTGTCGTCACCCGCCGTCTTTTTGTCTGCGGCTCTTCTTGGTCACACTTTCCCAAAACAGAATAAAATTGGAAGGCTTTCTCGGTGAGACTCTCAAACTCCCGGTGTCGTTAGCCCGTTAGCCTGTCGTTAGCCCGAACACGGAAAACACCTTTCGGACAGAATTTTTTTCAATTGCGGCACCGTCATTTTCCTGGAATTCTTCACGATCATCCGTGGTTAAAGAAAGTGGCGATAACGCACGCGAAAAAAAAACCTACCGCGCTCGTAACACACGTAGAAATATTGGCTATTTTCCTGGTGCTGCGATACAAAATCCACGCTGTACATGCAGCTACCGGAAGTGCTTCTATCGGCCGAAATCTCGCGAAAGGTCACGAAGCAATGCATTGTGGGTCAATTTAGCGTATTTGTGAAAAGGTCTAGTCGTAGGATTATACACAAAATATCGTGCTTAACTTTTCATATGATATCATATGAAACGAGAATACGTTGACACAGTACAGTAGAAAAGTCCAAGGAGCTCGGTACAGATGTGAGTAGAGCAGGTGGCTCACTGGGACAAGGAATCAGGCTACGAATATGTAGACCTGTGTTCCATTCCTGGTCACACTATGCTGCAGTATGTCTGTGTCCTTGGACAAGACACTTGATCTGCATTGTCCCAGTCCATCCAGCTGTGAATGGGTACCGGCCTTGGCTAGGGAAGTAACTTGTGATGGAGGGGAGTCGTAGACTCTCTTTTGCTTCACACTGCAGAATCCGGGGATAAGCACTTGTGCCAATGGGCCTCAGGGTCTATATATAGAACTCATTGATTTGACCAACAGCTCAGTGCAGATCTGAGAACGAGGATGGTAGATTTACACAAGTCAGGAATGTCTCTTGAAGCCATTTCTAAACAACTACACATTCCAATATCATCAGTTTATACAACTGTACGTTAGTACGAGTTATTGGGAGGTGTAGCCATTTTGCCAAATTCTTCTTTAAGGATATTCAACCAAATTCAAGGTGTGCTGTATGTATATCATATTCTACCCCACAAAAACATTTTAAACAAACGATTGAGAGCCCAATAAAGCCATGACATCTCCACGGTGAGTGGAAGCAAACATCTGACCACAGCTGCCTGCATATACTTATTTTGTGTGGCAAAATAAGATCAGTTTCCTAGATATGAGACTGATCTGAGATATTTATGATTTCACATCAAGATTATACAGTTGTTACGTTCCCTAGTAATTACCATTTGCTTATTTGTATAAATATCTGCTCTCATTCAAGTATAGAGCAAGACAAGGAGGCAACAACACGTGAAACACTCCGTTCACTTGCAGCTACAGCCCCTCTCCAGTAGGGGGTGCTGCAGCCCCCTCTACACCCCTACTTCCAGCATCCCTGCTGTTGCTCGGGATTTGCTTTGTTACCTCGAGTTTTAAACCGAGTCTTCCTTAAACACTACAAATGCCCAGAAAATAGAAACAGTTTGCACAATGAGTCAAACATGTAAAAACAAAATTGTTGTCCATTTTGTTGTTTTACCAGTATGGCGGGCGAGGTGATTACTCTGCTCAATGACTACCTCTTCAGCGAGTTGCCTCTCGACATTGAGAATGTACATAAAGGGGCAACAAGCTTATGTCACCTCCAGCGTACTCTGGGCACCGCCTGCCAAGGCCTAAACAGGTTAGCATCATTTTGCTCTAAATGAATTTAAACCTAAGGTGTAGGTTTAAAAAAAAAAGAAGAAATAAGTAATATGAAATTAATTTATGTATCAAAAAATAAAAATCAAAAACAATATGTGTGTTGTTCTGATCTGCAGTGAGATTGACCTGACGCTCTCAAGTCTGGAAACACTGGCAAAGGTCTTTGACCATCCCAGCTGCCCTTTGACACACACCAAGGCACAGGTACAATGAAGACACTGTGTAAAATCAGCATTATATGCACCAGCTAACTGTCGAAATTCTCTTCCTCTTTTGCAACAAGGGTCCAGAGATGGAGTTAGACAATCTGATGTGTAAGATTTCCGCCTTGGTCAGCCTCCTTTCTTCACTGGAGAAAAGGGTATGCTCATGTGTACTGTATGTCGTTGACTCCTAAATGTAGGGTATTTGCTAAAGGTTTAGAGAAGGAGCCCCGTTTAGCAATCAGGATCAAAGGTCAGGATCCAAGCTCAAAGGAATGTATCTGCTCCTTGATCTGGATCCACACCAAAATTTAATGGGCTCTTCCTTGACCCATGAGCTGCTTTTTGACCAAATCTCCTTTTGAGATATCTCATTGACAAACAAACAGAGAAATAAACAAACAGCAATGAAAACATAACCTCCTTGATGGAGGTAAAAACAGTGACTGGGTTTGAGACTGTTCTGCATCACAGGCGATGGGCTGGAGGTTTTCAGAGGGAGGAATGCCCATTGAGATGGAAAATTGATGATAGCAATGTAGATGTGGTAGCTTTCAGTTTATAAGCAGATATAAGTTTATAAGCAGTTTATAAGCAGATCTAAGTTTCAGTTTATAAGCAGATATAAGCTTATAAGCAGTTTATAAGCCGATATAAGGATTTTGATAACACTGCAGTGGAATAACTGTGCTTGAATTTTCAAAATGAGGACATTTTTTTGACATTTTTTCTTCAGATTTTGTATTTGTAGGCTTAATGAAAGCTCCTATCATCTTAATAACATTTCCAGCCAGGCTCTCATGTGCAAATTATGTGGAAAAGTAGTGTCATACGTTAATAAACAGTGTGTAGTTAAAGAGTTGTAACAGATTCTGATTTCACCATTTTTTGCTTGGGGTAGTGTTCAATATTATATGATAACACAGTGAAAGCTACTGCTTTGGCATTGCTATCATACATTTTTCATAACTAGGGATATAGTTCTTGCAGAATATGACGATGAGACATCCTCCCTCCAGGTGAGCCTGAAAGCCCAAAATCCAGGTCCTGGCCCATCACCTATCAAGACTAACATCCAGGCTTATCTGTATGGCAAGTCCAAAACATATTCAGTGACTTGGAAATGTTCATGTATCCATCCTCTGATTGTGTAAAGAAAACTGTCTGCAAATGTGATGATTTGTATTCAAATAATCCTGAGATTTCTTTTGTCCAATTACTTATGAGGTATGAAAATGGAGGAACTATGGATACAGATGGCTGTAATTCTTAAATGGTTAATGTGATATTTTTGTTAAGCCCCTTGTATTAAAGCTAACAGTCTACACTACAAGCACATATTGTTTGTTTCATTTCAACTCCATTGTGTTGCACAGAGGCAACATTACAAAAATTGTGTCACTGTACAACTACGGTACTTATGGACCTGACTGTATGAGTCTATGAGCCAAAATGAAATACTCAGTTCTCTTTTCCAGTGAAGTGGTCAGTAGTATCTTGTGAGTGATGGGTAGAGATGTTGCTGGTGACAGATACGGTAAATACTTGCACTTAACCATGCAACTCTTCTGACCATAAAGGTGTTAAAAGCGCTACAAGATGCGGTGACCAATCATAATCTGGCGGTGCAGCCTAACCCACCCCCTCCTGAGCCAACACCCACCAACGTGACCTCTGTCAAAAACCTTGTGAGACAGCTGCCTGTCCACTCCTTTCAGGTACACGATCAGGATCCACAAAATCCTGTCACTTCATAACATTTTGCCTTCAATCAAATGACTCCTGACTATATAAATGTGTTAACGCCTGTTTGTCTTTGCCTCCAGGTTAAGGTGGTGCGCTATGGCAGACAGACTGTTTCTGTGGACGTGGACGCGGGAGTGGTGCTTTTTGACAAGAAGCCTAGTTCATTTGGTGTAGAGAGGGTGTCTCATGACAGAAGTAAGGAAATATGTGGAACAAATATGTAATGAAATCTCATCTCCCTCACTCACAGTTTGTATGATCATCTGCTGACACTTGTCTTTGTGCACCAGTCCTTCAGCTCGTCAAGTTCCAGGGCAGTCCAGCCAAGGTGTGCATGGTGGTGGACAGCCAGCACAACGCGCCAAGGGAGCTGACGTTTGAGAGTGCGCGGGTAAAGCTGAGTGACATGTTGTGTTGATAATTCTTAGGTTTCCTCACACATAATTCAAGGTATGACTGTCATCCTTTGCAGAAACGCGATGCCTTCTGCCAGCTCCTGCAGCTGATGAAAACCAGGCACTCTCAGCTAAAAGAACCGGACGTGATCTCCGTGTTCGTTGGCACCTGGAACATGGGTAACCATTACTGCGGCGACAGTCTTCGTCTCTGTCAAGCGACAGGCGAGACCTCGCGAAGCTTTGATGCTTTTGTTTTATATCCGCAGGCGGTTCCCCTCCTCCTCGCAGCCTGCAGACGTGGGTGACCTGTTGTGGTTTGGGACACACCCCTGATGAGTCTACAGCCATGCTGCCTCATGATATCTATGCTTTGGGAACTCAAGAAAACCCTCAGGGTGAGAGAGAGTGGACAGAACACATTAAAGCAACTCTTCGCAGCTACACGCACATCGACTTCAAACAGGTAATTATCCTTTTTTTTTGCTTAACCATTTTAAATATTGAATACTGTACTTCATACTAGAAAGAGCACTCAGAGAGTGCAACAACCGCACCTTACATGTTTGATAGAGAAATGATACTATTTTCATCTCATCACAAAACCATCTGACCATATGGTTCCTTCCTGAGCTAATATCATATCATAATCCTTCGTGAGTACTTTTGATCTGGAATTATGTTCCAGATTAGTACTCTTGTCCAGTCATTATGCATCACAAATATTTTTTTTTGACCAAGTATTGTGCTCAATGAGTACTTTTAATCTAAGGTGACCTTGGCCTGTGACCTTGACTTTTGGCCGATTCCTCTCAAAATTGAATCACTTTGAATCACTTCCCAGAAAACGTGTCATTGTAAAATGCAAGACAATAGTTCGTCAAGTTCGGGTGTCCAAATGTCTTTGAAAACATGGAATCCTTGAGCAAATGTACCGCTTGCTGTTTCCTCAGCCATTGCTG
>OMMV01063442.1:0-16827 GCA_900302635.1 Chatrabus melanurus
TTGATTGGCTCTATATTTCAAGATATGCTACTGGGTCAGTATATATGACCCTTGGCTTCGGAATGGCGGAGGATAAGCGAGTTTTAAAGGGAAGTAGTCCAGTAAAATTGTGTAACAATTGTGCAAAATATGATACCAACATGCCATTTGGCACAGAGGTGGTTCAATATAATTATGTAGACTTAAATTCTAAACAGACCCAAGCTGACCCAGTGTTGTTAAGCTGTATGACATCATAATCCAAGACGGCCACCAGCGGCCATTTACCCCCATCAGACCTTAGTCCCATAAAACACATTTTTCCTGTAAAATTAAATATCTTATATGTAAGTACATAATTTAGCCCTTATTCAGTGTCTCTACACAATATACATGGCGTAAAATGTAAAAAAAAAAACTTAAATATCTTGGAAACGGTAGCCAATCAGCTGTTTTAATTGTCATATTTGAATTCAGCACACCAAAATCCATAATAAATAGCGCATTTTATCTCTAAAGCAGACAACTTCTAAAAAAAATTGTGGACCAGTGTCATTTGCAGTCAAATGTAACACATTACGGCGCCGCGGTGCCGCAGCAGTCTAAGCGTCAAGCTTTTAGCTTGCCGCAGTTGCCCCCGAGGACCGGGCTTCGATTTGAAAAAAGGGGGGAAAAAATCAGAAAAAAAGAAATACTGAAAATGTAACACATTACTAGAAAGCACAAATACACAAAATGGACTCAGGTCATGTGTTTCCTGACTTATTGTTGGCAATGGCCATGCTACTAGCTAGCTAACTAGCTGCCACGGCTTACTCGCTACAGTATTCGCCAAACTCTTATTAGTTTGCTATGATACATCGTCTTTGTATAATTCTGCCCTTCTGAAGCCAACTGTTTCAGAAACTGGATACACTTCCTTCACATATATTTTTTGTTATTATTTTTTTGGCGAGTAGCCATGCTAGTTAGCACGTATTTGGCATTAAAAAGACCCTATTAATATGAAACTACAAACTTTTCAAGCATGCACTCTTCCTTGCAGGCGCTTATTTGTTGAATGGTTCACCATACATGTGTTATAAGCATTTAAATGTCTCTATGCAGCTCTTTCTAATCCAAGTATGAGTCAGCACTTTTATGGGTTTCATTATTTTATTTTTATTTTTTTGTAAAAATCGAATACGGTCAGTTAAATGACTCTTCAGAGTCACTGTGCAAATCGTTGTCGTTAACATTTTTGAAGTAAGCCATAATTTAATGCGGAATATCATCATAACCATTTCTGTGTAAGAACGGTGACAGATTGTTCACATTCTACACACAGTAAAAATGGGCTTTTGAAAGCTACAGAAACACCTTGTTGTAAAACGTACACAACGGCAGGCGTTTTCACACAGTTGGAAGCTCATCAATCTCCTTTCCAACATTACGGCTTTTCCAATACTGACGCGATGAACCAGCTTCGGCTTAATGGCTTCCTCCGCCGCGTGTGCCGCGCCACGCCGTTCACGGTTTGCTGCCGTTAAGGTCACAAATGACATTGAGAGTGGCGCTCAGAGCAGCTGTGGCCTGAAAGTATCGCCGCCGCGAATGATTTGTGAAAATGCGCGCCATGCATCATTTAACAGCTAATTCCCATATGTAATGATTCAGGAATCAATTTTGTTTCCAGCGGGGTTTTCATTGAGTTATACTGACCACAACAGTAGGCAGAGGTACAACTGATGTGAGATTTATCCATAATTAGGTTTCACATGTTGGAGACTGTACATAAAGGCCAGCTGTGCATCATTTAAAGGATTGGTTCACTTTTTTACACCCCCCCCAATCATATTATAACATCGTTAGCAATAAATCCTCTGAGAGGTGAACTCAGCGATGATGAATGTTTTGTTTGCGAGAGATACTCTTTTTGAACAAATTGGTGTCGGAAGGAATGACCGAGAGTGAACGGGGTAGATGTCGCAGGAATTACAAAAATCCAACGTATTCTCAAAATGGCAACAAAATAACGCAAACACCCACTTTATAA
This sequence comes from Chatrabus melanurus, assembly GCA_900302635.1. NCBI lineage: Eukaryota > Metazoa > Chordata > Actinopteri > Batrachoidiformes > Batrachoididae > Chatrabus > Chatrabus melanurus. Next base: position 2,015 of record OMMV01063442.1, read on the forward strand.
TTGTCAAAAACGTTAGTGGTTAGCGTTTGTTGTTTTGCGGATCTTGCCGAGCAAGTCCTTTTTCAAAAAAAAATAAATATTTTTTTTAATAACCTGTTGAACATGCAAACAGTTGAATAAAGCCAAGCGGGCAACCTCCAGTGTTGATAAATGAAGCTAACGCGAAAATGCCAAAACTTGCCAAGCCACTCCCCATAGACATGACTCCCACTTTTGGCCACTATAGCTAGTGGCCAAAACAAGTTATGAACAATTAGGGCCGCGGTGGCTTTCAGTGACAGCTAGTGCGCCAGGTCGAGGGCCCCGCTAGCAGAGATCGCTAGCTGTCTTTTCTGAGCATTTTATCACAAATATCTGAGATAATATGGCTTATTATGTGGTTAATTGTACTAACGGACCGTCTGAGAAGTCAGTGCTCCAGTATTTCATCTGTATATTAGCACCATTAGCGCGAATTAGCTTGTTGGTGACATTAGGTCCAATGTCAATTCATGGTTACTGAGGCAATATGCTGGTCATAATTTTTAATACCCTCACCCAACCCACCTGTTACGAAAACCACCACCCAGTCCGCAAAAATATGCATTATAATGCATACAATGCTAGGTACCATAGTTATATCTGAGGTACCATGGTAATATTTGAGGTACCATGCTAGGTACCATAGTTATATCTGAGGTACCATGATATGTACCGTAGTACTATCTGAAGTACCCTGGTATGTACCATTGTAGTACCATGGTACTAGTATGATATACCATGGTACGTACTATAGTTTACCGTGGTAAAATTTCTTATGGGCAATCAAACACCCGAGCCAAGAGTAGCCTGTTAGCCTTAGCTTGTTTGGTAACTCGGGGATGGGGGGCATGTTCGGGCTTCACTCGTCCCACCCAGGTCACACCAGTTTTGCCAACGCTCCACCTCTTTAGCCATTTATGGGTTGGCCGGGAGTTGGGCGGAGTCGGGCACGGCCAAGTTGGCGACATTTGGAACATTCAGAAAACCTATGGGTGACTTCATGGAGGGCTTGTCCAGTATATATACAGTCTATTTTATTATTTTTTTTAAATAGGAAATATGGGTAACACTGATACATGTTGTCTATTAGGCGAACCGGCTCATGTTTAGCGGTATAAATGTAATCAAACTTTATAGAACATTGACCAACAACGGCAGACGTTGAATCGTCAGCTGAAGTTCACGTTACAAGCACCGCCAGTGGGTAAATCGTGCCCATAAGAAATTTAACAATGTTAACTTGTAACGCGTTAATAACTGTACTACGCAATTTTAAGGTTTGGAAAAGCGCGTTTTGACTTCCTTTAGAGCAATACAGGTGCGCTCTCATTATCCGTGTTTTTTCTTTTCTGGATTCCTGTCATACGAAGCAATTATTGAAAGGTTTGATTGCTAATGATATTTTAATATGAACAAGGTTGTAAAAGAGCAGCGGTGGCCACCAGACCTAGGCTTTGGAAATGAAAGAAACAAACAAGCTAATTTATCTAACTAATCACACACTGCAATTTACAGGGTACGTGCCTAGGGCTTACCAAAGCCTAGGAAAAAGTCAACTGCACTGGTAAGCCACCATCGATATATATATTCTTGTGTAGCCATGACCAAACTTGAAAGGTTTCATGAAAGGATGAAATAAGGAAGAGCATAAAACGATACAAAAGGCAAAGGCACTCACAGGACTGGATTGACCGTGCAATCTGAAATACGACTCAGCTTTCAGAGATGATGGCGTGCATTTAGAGAACGTTCTGTATAGCAGTCATTTAATGCATACTTTTATGGCTGATCATATCTGCGCTTTCATGAATACCTAAAAGCAGGAGTTTTCTATGCATCAAATGCTTTCATCTTTTTAAAAAAAGGCAAAGTGGTTGTACAGTAAGTACAAGGATGAGCTTATTGCATCTAATTTTTTTTTTTTTTTTTAAAGAACTCTTGACAGCAGTGTGGACCCGGCTGTACACCGAGATAAGGCTAAGGTGCGCGGCTATCACTGATGCCCCAGTCGCAAGATGCGATCTGCCGGCCCATCAGTCAAAGCACTTGCCTACCGCTAAGATTCCCCTCCCCTCCCTCCCTTTCTCATCCGAGAGCGTCTGCTCGGCAGCTGGAGGAATATTAAATATATGAGCCATCCCTGCCGCGGATACAACGCCATTGATTTTGTGTCAATGCCCCCCACCCCCGGGTGGCAGTAAGTTGATTTGATAGCGTTGATGGCTAAATGAGACTTCGCCAGTCAGAGTCAGTGGATTTGAGGATGCAGAGCAGAAGAATGCAGCCAGGTCCACAAGTATTTGGATAGTAACACAATTATTGCATTGTTGCCTCTGCGCACCGCCACAGTGGAGTTGAAATAAATTAATCAGCATGTGCTTATAGTGTAGACTGTTAGCTTTAATTCAAGGGGTTTCACAAGAATATCACATTAACCATTTCAGAATTACAGCCATTTGTAAAGAAAGTGCCTCTATTTTCACAGAGAGACTCATGAGGGAAGCCACCAAGACACCCATGATAACTCTAAAGGAGTTATTGGCTTCTTGGGCCATGATTGGAGAACCTTTGCCTTGTGCAGCTTTTGACTGTTGCATCACCAGTCATGGCTTCATGGTGGAGTGGTACAGAGAACGATGTTCACAAAAGAAAATAGATCAAATCTAGGCTTGTGTCTCCAATGTGCCTTCTGGCAAACTGTAGCTGAAATTTCACATCTTTTTTTTATTTTTAGAAATCCCGTCTCTATGCCCCTCAGCAGGGGCTGTGTGAAATGGCCATGCAAGGAGACTGGTGAGGGAAGCCACCAAGACACCAATGACATCTCTGGAGGAATTATAGGCTTTGGTGCCTGTGACTGGAGAAACTGTGCATTATGCAGCTTCTGTCTGTTGCATCAACCACTTATGCATCTTCATTCAAAGAAGGATTTTCTTAAAAAGATGTGAAAATTTCAGCTACAGTTTGCCAGAAGACACAAGTGAAACTCAAGCGTAGATTTGATCTGTTTTCTTATATTAAAATCCTTCTCTGTGACTGGTGATGCAACAAGCAAATGTTGCACTGTCCCCAGGTTTCTCCAGCCACAGTCATAGAAGCCTATAGCGTCTTTGGCTTAGTTGCCATAGGCCTCTTGGTGGCTTCCCTCATTGCTCTCCTTCTTGTATAGTCACTCACTTTTTGAAAACTGCCTACTCCAGGCAGATTTATTTTAATTTATTTAATTTTATGGTCTCGTGACTCACTCTTGGTCCGGTCTCTCACTGGACACCAATTTGCCTTGGGAGACACGCCAGCTCAGAGTGGAGTTGCTGCTCTTTCATCTTGAAAAGAGCCAATTACAGTGGTTCGTGCTTGTCCAACAAGTAAGGGAACCTAGGGTAGACTCACAACACACTGGGGGGATTTTACAGTGCATCCCAACAGGCTTGGCAACACCTAGTGATCCTCCGGGATGAACTAAAGGATGAGGAGGGAAAGGGAGCCATCTGGGCTCCAATGCTTAGCCTGATTCCCGACCTTGCTCCGGCTCAGTGGAGAAAATGGATGAATCGACGGACAGATGGATAATGCTCAACGCCGGAGCCAACAGGTCCAAGATACAAAGCATAAATTCCACTTTCTTGAAAGGAATATTCATCAGAAATGATTTTACCCAGTGGGGACTCCAAACCCCCTACGGCGCCGAGCGCTTCAACAGTCAGTAATGCAATTAAGGCTGCAGCCGTCTCGTGGAGCTGCTTCGGTTTTGTGGAAGGTTGTTTGCCCAGCCAGTTCTTAAATGTGGACAAAGCCCGATAAGCAAAGCTTAAGCGCTCGAGGCGCATTGAGAGAAAACTATTAGACCTCCTTTGTGTTGTTCGAATGTTAGGATTGATTCAAATCGGACATATTTACGGATGTAAAGTTGCCTGAAAATTAGCATGTTTATTTTTGAAGGCACATGTCATGAAGGAAGTCAGCAAAAATGGATAAATATGCATACGGATATGGCAAGCCATTTTAACTAGAGCCCAACCGATATATCGGTTGACCAATATCGGCCGATATGAGGCTTTCACGAACATATCGGTATCGGCGTTATTTTGCCAATATGAAAACTTTTATTTCACCTAATAAACAACACAGAAAAACACTTTGGCTGTCGGAAACGGTGTCACTACATAGTTTATCCGGCAGAGGGCGCTCCGACGGCATTGTTTACAATGTTGTCAAGCATGAGTGGGACCACCATCACCACTCGGTCACCACTAGCTGCCACTAATTTTCAATCAGAGTGGGGCGTTTTATGTCGACAAGAGACGAGCGGTCGCTATGTCGCCGGCTAGGCTGGACCGCAATAGACGAGAAGTCTATTTTATGGCAAATGCTGAGAGAAGCGACACAGCGACTGCCAATCTGATTGAAGGCAACGTGACGTTCATTGGTTGATCGGTCAAACAAAATAATCCAAGTTGGCAGAATACGATCCCAAACAATTGTATTTCCGTATAAATCTAATATGTTTGGCATTTTTCTCCTATGTTTTGTAAAAGTTAGTGAGAAATAAAACACTTTTATATATCGGCAGATATAAGGGTATCGTCAGTTTTTTTACTCCCTAATATCGGTATCTGCCCCCAAAAAAATCCATACCGGTAGGGCTCTAGTTTTAACATTAAATCAGTCACAGAAAAGCAATTCTAGATATCAGCAATTGCTTGTTGACAAGCTAGAATTCCACGCCAACATATCTGTAATGTAATTTTGACGAGTAGCAATTTAATTAAAGATATTTCTCGCCAGTCACAATGTTAATTCTTGATATCAGCAATTAATTACTTACAAGTGGAAATGTCCATTCTAAATATCTGTAACTTAATTACGACTAGTGAAATTTTAACATCGACTTCTGTTCAAACTCAGTTACAGATATCTATAATTCAATTTTGACATGTTAGAATTCTAACTCGACATATCCTTAATGTAATTTTGACTAGTCGGCAATTCTAATGAATGATATCTACTACTCAGTTCTCACAAGGCAACTCGACATTCCAATTTTTCTCATGGAAATGTCAATTGTTGATATCAACAATTCAATTCTTCCGAGTGGTAATGTTCATTGTCGATACCTACAACTGTTGTCACATTACAAATATCACAAATGGAAACCAGAAAAAGTGTCTTGGTGGCTTCCCTCACCAGAAAAAGTTGGGACGATATGGAAAGTACAATTTTTTTTTTTTTAACGCAGTGATCCTTTCATTTACATTGACTTCTATTTCATTCCAGACAGTATGAACCCAAGATATTTCATGTTTTGTGTGGTCAACTTCATTTCATTTGTTAATATACATCCATTCCTGCATTTAAGGCCTGCAACACATTCCAAAAAAAGTTGGAATGGTGGCAGTTTATTCTGAATATAAGGATTAAATCAACACTTTTACAGGCAGTTTTCTTGAGACAAGTCAGGAGATGACTGAACATTTCCAAAGCACTGAATACGTCTTGGACTTTATTTACATCAATCATTAAGAAATACAAACATTATGGTACTGTATGGTAAATCTGTTTCAAGCAGGCAGTTCTCAAAAAATTGAGTGACCATGCTGGAAGTAGATGAGTGAGGGAAGCCACCAAGACACCCATCACTGCTCTGAAAGAATTATAGGCTTCTATGGATGCCAGCACTAGTCACAATGTTAATTCTTTATCAGCAATTACTTTCTTACAAGTGGAAATGTCCATTATAGATATCTATAATTTAATTACAACTAGTGAACTCAATTACAGATATGTACGCACTTTGACTTGTTGGAATTCTAACTCAGTATATCCACAATGTCATTTTGACTAGCACTTCTATTTTATGATATCTACAACTCGGTTCTCATTCGTCAAAATGTTAAATCGTGATATCAACAATTCCATTTTTGGTAGTGAAAATAGCAGTTGTTTATCAACCGTGGTAATTGTTCATTGTAGATATCCACAACTGTTGTCACATTCCAGATATCTAAAATTCAATTCTGACTAATCGAAATTGAATTATTCATATGTCGGGTTGTCTATGTTGTAACATATCAAATTTGTTTTGCAGATATCTTAAATGAACATTTTGACATGTCGAAATGCCATTTCCACCAGTGAAAATTAAATTGCTGCTACTCAGCCCCACTGACTACGTGTTAAAACGGCTTGTCATAAATCAGAACAAACTGTGCAAATTGTGCAAATCTTCCAACTGCAACGATGAGGGTCGATCTATGCCTCGGATTGTGTTTGTGGGGGTGCAGAGAGAAGGATTGGGACTTCAATAGGACTGTCTGCTTCCGAAAAACGAGCGTGAAGTTACATTTCATTACAATTTGCAATGTACCCCTCTCGGTGCTCACGCACGGGTTTGATCTCGGAGTGAGGAACATGGAAACAGACAGGAAAGTGGAGTTGCTATCTGCATTGTGGCGGCGCATTGTGATTCACCATAAACCCTGACAGCTTTTGCCACATCACTGGCAATGCTCCCACCTTTCCAGCAGGACTCCTTCCTCGTCCCACCGGCCACGATAAACGGCTCAACAATGCCTCCAAGTGGCCGATAACGGCCACGCTACCCTGCCTTGGCAGAAGCTTAACAGCTCCAGATGCTCGCAGCCGCTGTGCTGCAAGAGGCCGGCACTGCAAATGTCAGAGTCATGATGGGATCGGGGACGATCAGCAGCTGTTAAATCACAGCTGGGTTTGGCGTCAAACCAGTAATCAGTACTTTAGTCTTAAGAGGGGCGTTGCATGTGTTTAAATCCTTCACTGTGGATCTATAGCTGATAAAACACCTGCAGTCAGATGTTCTTGTCATGTAGACTTTCAGCTTTAATTCAAGGGGTTTAACAAAAAAATATCGCATTAACCATTTAGGAATTACAGCCATTTGTATTCACAGTGGCCCTATTTTCACAGCCCATAAATAACTGGACAAACTACCTTGAAGTCTAGTTTATACTACAGCATCGCGGCAACGTCGTGCCCACGCAGAGCCCTCTGCGTCATTGTGCCGTAAGGGACGGATACATGAACATTAAAGCCTGTTCTCACGAAAAATGCGAAACAAATTCAGGCGTATTTTTGAGCCGGAATTCGTACGTATCCCACATTTTCCACCAGGAGGTGGTGATGACGTCAACAACAACAAGATGGTGTATCATCCAGGGGGGGGGGAGTGCTAAGTCATCTTTTACTTATTATTATTGTTATTCTAACCCCAAACCTAACCCTAATCTTAACCAAAACGTAGGAATATCGCGCTTAACTTTTCGTATCATATCATACGAAACAAGTAATTGGAATATGTTGGAACATTTCCAAGTCACTGAGTATGTCTTGGACTTCGTTGACATCAATCATTAAGAAATATACACAGTACGGTTCTGTATGGTAAATCTGTCTGGAGCAGGCAGTTCTCAAAGACTGAGTGATCGTGCAAGAAGGAGACTAGTGAGGGAAGCCACCAAGACACCCACACAACTCTGAAAGAGTTATAGGCTTCTGTGGCTGTGACTGGCAAAACTGTGTATAGTGCTCGTTTGTCTGTTGCGTCACCTGTTATACAGCTTCATCGTAGAGTGGCACAGAGAAGGATTTTCAAACAAGAAAAGAGATTAAATCTAGGCTTATGTCTCTCAAGTGCCTTCTTGCAAATTGTCCATAAAATTTCACGTGATGCAACAGACAAAAGTTCCACTCTGCACAATTTCTCCAATCACAGCCACAGAAGCCTCCAACTCCAGAGGTGTCTTGGTGGCTTCCCTCACTAGTTTCCTTCTTGCACAATTTCTCAGTATTTGAGAACTGCCCACTCCAGACAGATTTACTATGCCATACTGTTTGTATTTCATAATAATTGATATCAACAAAGTCCAAGACATATTCAGTGACTTGGAAATGTTCGTGTATCCAAAGAAAACTGACTGTAAAAGTCATGATTTGTCTTACAAACAATTCTTAAACTGGAGGCTCTGTGCATATAAATGACTGTATTTTTGTTAAACCCTTGAATTAAAGCTGAAAATTTCTTTCAGAGTTGTCTTGCTGTCTTGGTGGCTTCCCTCACTAATCTATGGGCTCTTAAAATAGAGGCACTCTGTATACAAATGGCTGTAATTCCTAAATGGCTAAAATGATATTTTTGTTAAACCCCTTGAATTAAAGCCAAAAGTCTGAACTACAAGCACATCTTGATTGTTTCATTTCAAATCCATTGTGGTGGTGTACAGCAGCAAAATAAGAAAAGGTCACTGTTCAAATACTTATGGGCCTGACTGTATTTATCAATATCTATGGCACAAATAACCTCAATCAGAGTAGCTTTCATTGCAGTCTGCTTGTAATTGCACATGGCTGTAGACCTGCACCATCTTTTTGGTGGTGTTGGTGTCGGAGATGGTAGCAGGGGAAAATGACGCCGATGCTACAATACATTTCAATGATCAGGCCCCTTATCTCTCCTTCCCTGCAATCAAGGTCACAGTATGAGCGCTAACAATGTGTGAGGTAATTTCCCCGCTGCCTTCATTACTATGTAATTAGCCGCGGTGCTATTCAATTTCCCTCATTTCACACTTTTCGGATCAATATCACTCAGGCAGCTAGCTAAAAAGGCTGTGGTGTTCGGAGGGACTTTCCATAGCTGAATGGGGTCTATCAATCACGGGGTCTAAAAGAGGCGATCAATGCCACCAGAGCAGTCGATGGCCGCACACGCTCTCAGGGAAAGTCTTTGCTGTAGGGAGTATAAATTTTACATGGTATATTAGAGTTCATCACATGGCTTGCTATTTTTATTTTATCTTTTATACAGATCCAAGTTGAAGACTCAAATCTGGACATTTCGACGTTGGATCTTACTGGCTAGCGCGGCACACAAAAGTTATGAGTCAACGCAAGCTTTCGAGAGAGTTCGGGCAGTTGGGTTGCTCAAGGCTAGCTTTGGCTTTTGCGCGACTAAACATCGGCGTTGCCTTTACCTACGGTCCGCGACGGTTGCATAGCCGTTCGCCTTTATAGTTCTGTGTTACAATCGGAGGCAGTGCCAGAAAACGTCGTAGTAGGAAACAGTGGAAACCGTTTTCACGCTGTTAGCCTACCATAGCGTAGCGTGTTATCTCTCCTGCAAGGATTAAATATTGTGACACAAACTAATCAACTTGGCTTCCTGTCCGCTGAAGTTGTTCTACGTTTCTTGCTATTTGATGGAAACATCAAGATCCGACATTTGTAGTAGGGGAGCTAGGACCACCCCCCCTTTGCACCCCAGACCCCTATGTAGCGCTCCATTGACCTCGGAAGTCGTAAATCACGACTGGGAATGGCGTCACACCCGAGGTAAACGCGTTCCATTTTCGACACAGCACCGCAAGTCGGAAAATAAGCTGGACGCCTCCAAAATTTTGGAGTATAGAGCGCGACAAACGATATGCGGCCCGCCAAAGAGACCTTATGGCGCAGATTTTTCATTAGTGCTTTAATTTACTGCTCGGTTTGTAGCGCGGTGTAGACGGCCGTCGTTAGCAACATCTACCGGGTTAGCCAATATTAGCGGCACCAGTTGATAAACACCACATTACGCGGTATTTCACGCATAAAAAAAAAAAAGGCCAACATATCCACAGACGGGAGTAGGACAGCACTGTGTGCTCGATTTATTAACTTGGACACAAAAAAGACAGAAGCGCGACAAAACAAAGTACCAACTATAGCTTTAACTGCTGTTGCTGCTCGGAGCAGCCATCTTGGATTGTGAACTCGGTGTCGGTCTGTGTGGAGTTCGGATGAGTTGACGAGTTGGAATTCCGACTTCAGGGGGCGTTCCTGGGGGGGAACCCCCGAGAACAAATGGAACGCACCGCTAGAACTACACAACTTTTAAAAATTGCTCTAATTTGTTGCGCCTAATATGGCTGAAACTTTAAATCATAAATTTACTTTGAGAGAAACTAAAAAATTTAGGTGTAACAAATTGGAGTAAAATTTTTAAAGTTGGTCCAAGTTTCACTTTTTTCATTGCAAACCAAACCAACTTTTTTAAGGGGGCTTTGACGACTGCAAAACACAACTAGGATGTTCTGAAAAATAAAAAAAAAGTGGCCTCAAGCCAGATATTCAACATTTTATGTATTAAAACAACATATAAAGGATTTAATTTTCAAAAATATTCCATGAGAAGAAAATTTAGGTCGTAATCAATATATTGATGCTTAAATACTTTCATTCACAAGTTTTAAATTCAAAATGGTGTCAAAAATGGCCACCAAATGACAATATTCCATGTAAATGCACCAAAAACAAACAACAATACAATTAATAATAACAGAATATCATATTTTGGTGGCCATTTTGGACGCCATCTTCAATGTATGGCTTTAGGTCCATTTTTATTTGGGGGAACATCCTGATTGTGTTTTAGGACTGCCTGGGAACCTACAAAAAAAAAGTTGGTTTGGTTTAGTTGTCGGGTTGGGTGTAAAGGGGATGTTCCTAGCGCCCCGACGGAATCCGGGCGCGGTCCCACAGGCACCTCGGGGCCTACATAGGACCTGCGCACACAACTAGCTAACACAAACAAACGTTGAGCATGGAAGTCGAGCCCCAAGCACCTGTCGGACAGCCAGCAGCCAGTTTTAGGGTAAAAACTCTCGCTTTGGAGCCGTGTGGCATCATTCCTCGAATTAACTGACCGGAACTAATTCATGTGCGTCCCCCGTCATTAGCGGGTCCGATCACACACAGCATTACTTCTGCGGCTCTCCAGTTGCTTTTTAGGCCTCGTTTTTCTGCAGCGTCTTGGTTTTAGGCGTCGCATTTCCTTAACCATCTGGCCCGTCGGCTTTTTCCTCTGCTGCGCTCGAAGATCAAAGGGTGTGCCAAAGCAAAAGTGAAACTCGGTGCGATTGAAGCAGTGGCTCAATTTCATGCCAGATCGAGAGGGTGCGCGGCGAAGCAGAAAGCAGCTTTTTTTTTTTCTTTTTTTTTGAAACGCTCATCCTTAAGGGGCGAGGGAGTTTACCCGTTTCGCTCCCTGAAAGCAGTTCAAGGAAAAGAAGGAATTACCACTTCAGCTGAAGGAATTTATCTGACTGCGATGAACACATCATGTCGATGTTAGCTAGCACGGCCCCACATGAGGGCATTTAGGAATATCAGACAATTCCATGTAACGCGAGCTGAATCAAATGCTGGAAGCAAGCGGATCAATGTGCAACTGAAAGAACTGTGCCGAGAAATGTGCTGTCAATGCAGAGAAGGACCTTTTTTTTTTTAAAAAACAAACAAAAGAACAATTTTGGCACTGGTGTTGGGTCAGCCTCGTCTGTAAATATCTCCCACGGATTTCCATGTAATTTGGAACGGATTTCAATCAAATGTGGCGGAGAGGTAGGCCTTTGGTCAAGGAAGGGGTGATTACATTTTGAACTGGATGCAGCAATAGAATCATTAATTAATACTTTTATAATGCTTCTAGTTTGGGCATGTACAGAGGAGGGACCCAGGGGGTATATAGGGAGAAGGATGATGAGGATGGAGCCACCAGGCAGGAAGAGAAGAGGGCGGCCAAAGAGGAGGTTTATGGATGTGCTGAGGGAGGTCATGCAGGTGGTTGGTGTGACGGAGGCGGATGATCTGCTCTGTTGACCTGGTCGCCGAGAGAAGATAATTCCTCGAGTTGATTTCCATGTTGTGTATCTCAAAAACACATGAATGGATTTCCATGAAATTTGGTAGCAGGGTAGGCATTGGGTCAGGGAAGAGTTGATCACATTCTGACCCAGAAGCAGTTGCAGAATTACTTTTAATTAATATTTTGATTACGTCTCCCACTGATTTCCATGTTTTTTTTTGTACTTTGGCGAAACAGCGCCCCCCAACTGCGTATCAACTCAGACTGTTGGACCTTAGTAGATATGTGTGCTTTCGGGATGCCGTCTAGTTAGCGCTCCCCCTGCCAACATGTGGTCGCGATAGAACCGGGGTTTTGTCCATGTCTGTGTCCATCCGTGGCCTTTGCCACACAAGTAATCGAAACCAAATCTAAGATGATGCGTTTGGGATACAAGTTCATCTCACATCCCTCACGCATAAGTTCAGAGGGCACCGACCTACTTTTTTCGGGGTCAAACCCGGGTCAATGAGTAAAATATAGGACTTGACCGTCGTCGACCTGAGATATTTGGGACAGAAGTTCATCTCACAACCCTCTTGCGTGAGTTCACTGGACACTGAGCTTGACCTACTTGGGCAATTCTCCAGTGGAATGTAATTCCGTTACCGACTAAATCCCATCCAGCATAAATAAATGGCCATACTGGATTGTCATTTATGAGTTCAGGGAGCGCCAACTTTAACATACTCTTTCTCGGGCAAATCATAGGGGTTCAAATTAGGGCTGCACCCATCTGATATTTTGTATCATTTCGGTCCGATATTGGCCAAACTGGATCAGATATCAGAAAATAAAAATAAAAAAATCCAATTTGATCCATGTTTTCTATTGCACATCTGAGTCATGTTTTGGGCGATGTATGTTTTCCTTTTGGGGAGGACAATATTTGTTGCACAGTTTGAGTTGTTTTATTAGCTGGGTAGGTTAGCAAAGTGCATCCAGACAAATGTATTTATGAACAGATTAGTTGTTTTAAGACGGGGAAAAAGCTATTGGATTGGTGTCGGTGGCGTCGGCGTCAATGAGTATCGGTCCCTCTACTCTACAGTACCAATTTGGCGAGAGCTACTGGTCCTTCAGGATAGATCTCTTGTTTCAATTAAAAACACAAATATCAACAACTTGATGGTTTTCCGGTCATATTGATACCAATAGCCGTAAAGGTTTTAGTACATCGATAAGTACTCAAAGCTGGAAATAGAACTTCAAATAAGCTTTTGTTCAATTTTTTTCTTTCCCAACAAAAAAATACTGTTTTTATGAAGCTGTTTCATTTAGTATCCATGTGCCATATCTGTGCTATACTATGGAACACATTCAAACTGGGTTTTAGAAGTTGTCCCATTGGTGCCTCAAGGTGTAACACTCAATGGAAAAAAAGTAGAAACTAAAGCCTCGTTCTATACCTCGCAGACGGTCGTGACAAACTGGCGTGTAAAAAATCACGGTTGCCAGTGAATGCGATGTTGCACACAGTTTGATGACGTAACGTTCCGGGCTTCTACTATGTCACATGTACGAAACCAGTCACTGCCAATGGCAGAGTCCCAGCACGGACGGAATATCCAAGTTCACCCTCCCGGACCCTCTAAGGTTTTCCAAGGTATGAACAAGGTTTCATCCCGCGACCTTCCTGGATGCAATATCCGTTATTATCAGAGTAATTCTTAACCAGGAGACATCGGAGTAACACCTGATTTGATTAATACTGAAGAATCTGAAGGACCATAAGGAGCAACATTCATCCACAGAACGGCAGCATCCTTCACCAAGTGGAGCGACGCAGGAAGTCTGGCAGGTATTAAGTCATAAAAAAATTATTTTTTTTTTACGCTTTAAAACCTTGTTACCAATAAAGCCTCCGAGTGCTGTACTCATCTTTGATTGCTTCATTTGCAAAGCAAAGCTTTTTTGAAAAACGAGTTTAGGAAGGAATGAATGCGGTGAACGGGGCAGCCTTCCAAAAATCAACAGCACGGTCAAAATGGTAACGAAATGATGCTCGCGGCCCACTTTGCAATTCTCTGTACATTAGTGGTCCGACAACATTTTAAGAAAAATATGGCCAGCGAGGTGTTTTGGGTTTTTTTTTTTTTTTTCTTAAATACTGCGGTTTGTGAAGCTTGCATCAGTCTTAGAATTTAGCTCCGATCAATTTGTTGTACGCAAGGCTTTGAACCGTTTCAAGGAAGGAAAACCAGGAATAACTCCTCACTGGGAACAGAAACGAAGCAAGAAACTTCTTTCTTTTTTTTATTCCGGAACATAAACGTTTATTTGAAATAATGGTAACCGGTTAACAATGTGTTTTGTTCTTTTGTTACAAATTTAAATATTTTCTGCCAACAGTAATGTGGGGCCGAGTTCAGTTCCTGTCTCCCTCTGAGCGTTTATAAAATGCAGTGTGGTCCCCCTGTTTCCAACCACAGGAAATAAATATTGTGCTAAGTAACATATAAAAGTTGGTCTTAGACACCAACTTCATCAGTGTTTGATGGGCAGACTAACGTGTAAAGAGAAATAATGTTGGAAATAGTTAGCTAGCTCAAAATTAGGCTAATCACTGTGCCCAGCATAGATATATATATAAGAAAGGCTAGATGGCGCAAGCGGGATTGGGCTGTTGGAAGGTGAGTGATCAGCTTAGACAAAAATACTCTTAACTCGCCGAAATATTGATGGATTTACAAACGGTTTGCCGTATTACAAACCTTATTAACGTAGCTATGATACAGGATGCTTGGAGATGGTGAAATTAAAATTATGCATTAAGTATGCAGGAACATAGCTACATCTCTGACGTTTATAACAAATCAAACCGTTTGAAAATCGGTGGAAAATTGAGCCAGTTATGGTTCTTTAAATAGTTCATGCACCATTGACATTAATGTTATGAGTGGGGCCAGCTGTCTGAGGTAAGATGGCCGCCATGTGGCAACGCCGCTCTCCATTGGCTAACAGCGCGCGTAAGTCATCTAGCCTTTATTATATATATCTATGCGCACACACACCCCAGCATCACCAAAATGTCAAAAAGACTTAGACCTTAAAGAGCTCTAGCTACACGGGAAAAATGGTGATTCTCTTTGAAAAA
>OMMV01063443.1:0-10307 GCA_900302635.1 Chatrabus melanurus
CTCTCTTTATTCAAGAGCATATGAAGGTTATTCCCTCTCTTCATTCAAGAGCATATGAAGGTTATTCCCTCTCTTTATTCAAGAGCATATGAAGGTTATTCCCTCTCTTTATTCAAGAGCATATGAAGGTTATTCCCTCTCTTTATTCAAGAGCATATAAAGGTTATTCCCTCTCTTTATTCAAGAGCATATGAAGGTTATTCCCTCTCTTTATTCAAGAGCATATGAAGGTTATTCCCTGTCTTTATTCAAGAGCATGGTCTTTCAGTTTGAGATCATGATTTATTCATTTCATTCATTCTCTGAGACCCAGCACCACCTCCTCATTCAGGTCATCTTTTATGGCTATTGGCATCCAGCTTAATGGTGCATTACTGCCACCTTCTGTTCCAGAGTGTGAATTACAGTACCTCTTTCAGATCAATATACAGAGCAGCTTGTCAAGCGTGTAGACAGTGCCATCTTGTGGCCATAGATGATAATGCACTTTTTTTTTCATAAGTCACTTCAAAATATAAGTCGCAGGACCAGGGAAGCAAAAAAAAAAAGAAGAAAAAAAAGCACGTCTTATAGTCCGGAAAATATGGTAACTTAGTTACAGCTCTTGCGTTCATTCACCTATTGTGTCTCTGACTCTTCTAATCAGAATGTGCCAGCCTCATGAAGAAGTGCGTACAATGCCGTGCTGTGGTGGAACGCCGCAAACCCTTCGTTCTTTGCTGCGGAGGGAAAGGTATGGAGGATGATGCCGCTGATGATGATGATGATGATGATGATGATGATGATGATGGCCTTAGTGAGTGAATCTTCCACACATTCCCTTTTAATTCCCTTTTTCTTTCTATTTTTGCTCTTCACACTTTGCTGTAAACCTTTTTTTATCCTTTGCTTTGTTGCTGCTTTGCTTGTGTTTTATCCCTGTAGTGAACTCATCGCTGTGTTGTTTTGTTGCCTTCTTTTTCATCCAGATAGTCCCATGAGATATTTACAGTAAAATCTGTCACATTTGCTTTCCAAAATTGATGAAGTGTTTTCTGTTACAAGATCAGACATCTTTTAATCATTGTGTTCATTCTGGTCATGTCCTTTGTGCTAACCGGTTTTTAAATATTGGATATAGTGGATACTAATGCTTGAATGCCTGTTTAGAAATTCACCACATGAGAAAGAGGATTTTGTTTGAAATATTTCAAATTTTAATCTTTTTAAAAGTAGGATCTCAGTAGCCATTTGTAGATGAGTTTCTCCTGATACCAGCTGAATAATACAATAATATACCGATAAACTAATTACCTCATGCATCTATATGTGGCCACAAAGAGTCAGACTAATCATATTTACGTAAAATAGACGCACTGCACACTATATGTTTCTTTGCTGTTCCTGATACAGGTACATTAATACTGTGAGCAAAGAGTTTCTAGTAAATGATGGCACATCATTTTGGAATGATTAAAATATGTTCAGAAAAAATGCCTCAAGCATGTTTTCAGTTGTGCAGGAGCGCTTGATTGTCGCAAACCTAAATATTGTCACCGACCTTCTCACCCACATCCATGATTGTAATCTCTGCCATGTGGCTCTCTCTGATTTCCTCTGTTTTTGCATATATATATATGTCACACTTAATTGTCTGAGATGTTCGTACACAAGTTTATATAACACTAAGACACTCTGGGTTAACGCAAAAAACAGAATTTTAAATAATGGTCAGATGTACGGAAAGTCAAACGTTACAAAAAAACCAACTTGTTTGGAATAAATAGTTGCCCCCTTAGTTAACTCTGTGAATCAAATAACACTATAATGGTTTTTACAATACACTATTTCCAGGCCTGTTTAGTTTAGTTCAAGCCATTTTTAATGGAAACATTGCTTCAATAGAACCTTTCCAGCAATTTGAAATGGGCTGAGACGCTTCAACAAGCAGCGCAGCCCCAATCAAAAGAAATTGCACAACAGATGAGTTTTTTTTTTTGTTTTAATTTATCGGTGTGAAAAAGGTTAACAAAGCTCAGGAACTCCAGGGAACTACGGTGAAAGTCTCTCTCTTCCAATGGAGACTATTTGTAACAGTGGTGAATCTCCCCAAAGAGGCCAACCTCCCAAAGTTTCACCAAGAGCTTATTGAGGATGGAGCCTGACCGATATGGATTTTTGAGGGGCCGATATCGGTACCGATAGTAGGGAGTAAAAAATTTACGATACCGATATATCTGCCAATATATAAAAGTGTTTATTTCTCACTAACTTTGACAAAATATAAGAGAAAAATGCCAAAGGTATTAGATTTATATAGAAATACAGGTGTCTGGGATCGTATTCCGCCATCTTGGATTTTTTTTTTTTTTTTCGAGCAACCAACCAATGTACATCACGCTACCATCACGTTGCCTTCAATCAGATTGGCAGCCGCTGTGTCGCTTCGCTCAGCATTTGCACAAAAAAAAAGCTTCTCTATTTTGTCCCCGCCTAGCCGGCGGCATAGCGACCACTTATCTCTTGTCAATGGCAGCTGGTCAATTTTCCTCTGTCTCTTTTAGCTAATGTGACCAAAGGGTGGTCGTGGTCCCACCCATGTTTGACAGCATTGTAAACAATGATGAATGAACAAGTTTGAGCACCAACTGCTGGACAAACTATGTAATTACACCATTTCCAACAGCCAAAGTGTTTTTCTGCATTGTTTATTAGGCCAAATAAAAGTTTTCATATCAGCAAAAATAAGGTCGATACCGATATGTTTGTGAAGGGCTCATATCAGCCGATATTATCAGCCAGGCTTTAATTGAGGACTCTTCCTGGAAGTCACAAAAGAACCCAGACAAACATTGAAGAAACTGTAGACCTCGATTGCCTCACTTAAGACCAGCATTCATCACTTCATGGGATCCATGAAACTGCAAGGCAAAAACCACTGCTCACCTTAATGAACCTCAAACCCTTTGAGCTTATGTTCTACAGGCTGTCACAAGTGGAATTCTTTTTAGAGACGTGGGTCCCGGTGAATCTGGCATAAAGCTGCCACAGTTTTTGGCAAAATCATCATCATAAGCAACAGTGCAACATGGCGGCCGTGTGATGGTGTTGGAATGCTTTGTTGCTTTAGTGCCTGGTTGACCCACTAATTGACAGTACCATGAATTCTGCTCTAAACCAAAAATGTTTTGAAGGAGAATGTCAGGTCGTCAATCCATGTCCACCTCTGAATGTTTCAAAAGAAAATTTAAAATATTGCAGTGGCATAGTCAAAGGCCTAACTTGAATCCTTTTGAGATTGTGTGTCTTGACCTTGAGGACTGTTTTACACCAGATGTGTTGCCAGTGCATGGAGGCTGCAGAGCATATTGATTTTCATTTTGGCGCCGTGTTAACAGATTACAGCTTGCACACCACCTGCATCAGAGGAGCTTCCCAGAAGTGTCCTAAACACGTCTCATGCAGCGGCTTCCATGTCTCTCCAAAGATTCAGGCTTGCGCCTATTTTTCACTCATGACGCAAGCGGCACGCAGCAAAAACAGACAAATGATCTGTAGGCAGTCATTTTTGGCAATGTACCCGCAACATTAAAGAATTAACATCTTTTACTGGAGTTTCTATGTCTATGAAATGAAAAATACAATTTTTTTTTTTTTTTTTTAAATCATTGCAGCGATTGAAAAAAGTCACATGATTGCTGTCTGGTTACAAGAAGTCAGTTTTGTGGTCTTCACTTTTCTGGGCAGTCCACAATGAAACTCACAAAGAGCTCTATGACCTACAGGTCCAGATTATAAAAAAAGTAGGTCCTGAGGCCCATTGGTGCCGATGCTTATCTCTGGATTCCATAGCATGACGCAGATGAGAGTCTGTGACTCAACCTGGGCAGGACGCCAGTCCAACTCGGATGACTTCCCCAGCAAAGGCCAGTACACATTTACAGCTGGGTGAACCAGGACAATGCAGATTAAGGCCTTGTTCAGACTGCAAGTAAAAATCCGATTTATATGCCTATTTGATTTGAATCTGTTTCCATGTTGCAAGTCTAAACAGTCAGAAGCCTCATGAAATCCGTTTTTGCAAATCTGTTTCAAGCCTCACTTGTAGGTGGTTTGAAATGCGATTCAAATCGCATTTTTGCAAATCCGGGTGTGTTTTGTTACATCTATGACTTTTCACTTTTTTTCAGTTGCAGGGTTCGGTCACCGTCATTAGTCATGTGACTGTTTCCATGTGTGTGACTTTCATTACTATAGCAACCAATGTGGATAAGATGGCAGATGAGGACTGCAACACGGACACACAGACTGGTTCTGGTCACTCTTGCTATATATAATGTGGCCAGTCAATCTGTGAGATCAGATATGCAATAAATCTGAACAGAGCCTAAATGTCTTCTCCAATGACACAGATGGGTAGCGCGAGCCGGAATCGAACTCGGGTCTACATATTGGAAGCCCAATAGCTTAATCACTGAGCTACCTGCTCTACCAAAAACTTCCGCGTCCTTCCAGGGGCATCGGTCCCCAAACCTGCTCTACCAGATTATAACGATAATCTAAAAAAGAAAAAGATGTTGGATCAGATGGTAAGTCTGTATGTAATTATATATCTTTATTTTTAAGATTATATAACCTGTTCAATACGACTTGTATTTTCAGGGAGGTGCCTGTCAGCTGACTGCCGGTTAAAAAAAAAAAACCGCACCCCCCCTTCCCCCAGGGGGGAAAAAACCACAAGCCCTGTAAAAATCACATTCAAAAAAACAGTTGTTTCACAGAAGATAAAGAGTGGGGTGGGGAAGCAGTGATCAAAGACAAATGATATCACTGCCGGTGTAAATGTATGTTCATGCGTGAGCCGCGGTAGTTTAGCAACTCGGCCATCACGTGCACACAACACATTTGGTGTAAAACAGGTGTAAGTGGGCAAGTGAGGCTCCAAAACCTTCCAATGTGACAGAATTAAAGCGGTTCTCTAAAGAAGACTAAACCAAAATCCCTCCACAGTGACGTGGAAAAAACCTGATCTCAGGTTGTCAGAAATGCTTGGTGTAAGCGCTACAACCACACGGGCGGTTACAGGTGTTTAGCATCTATTTGCGTCAATAAATAGTTTTAATGTAAAAACTGTTTTTTGGTGTGAATAAAAAAAAAATCAAGTATGAACATTTGAGACGATGAAGTGTGACAACCCAGAGAAACTATAGGTAAGCAAGTTCCTAAAAGCACTTTGTACTTATTTGTCGGTTTGTTTACATTTCACCCTCGTCTCTCAAGTTGAACAGTGTTTTGTTTTGTTCTGTTGCCCATGTTCCACTTTAAGTGGTGCATTTCACAAGTAGTTACTTTTATTTCGAGTTAAAAGGGAAACTGTTGTGAGTTCACGGGTTTCATGTATTGGAGGTTGTCGTGTCGACGTGCACATCTTGCATTCCAGTTGCGCAAAAGTAAACAGAGACGCACATACACTCATGCAAGGGGCAGCATTGATTGTTTCCCTCCTGTCCGTTCGTCCCAGTCGCACCAGCTGTTGGTGCTTGTTACAAAAACAAACCTAGTTCACAAAATTAATTTAGCGCTTTAACATTTTTGACTCCCTGCTTCTCTATTCTGCTACTTTGCCTCCATAATGCGCTTCTAACCTAGCGAGCACATTAGGCTGCTGTCCTGTGCTTCAGATTTGTCTTTAACAGACAGAAAAGAAATAACTTGTCATGCTGCTTTTTTATTATTAAGAATCTTATTTCCCTCTCCGCCTTTGATCAGTTTCTGTCTTCTGGACATGCTCATGTTTGCAAACTTTCCAGCTTCATCTATGTGCAGTTTTTTTTTTTGTCTAAACCTCCCTTAGAGGCTGTAGTGAGTAGCTTTGGTCCTCAGTCCAACTGTTGAGCTGGCGAGGGCGGCTCCTGCTATAACAATGTGACTGGTTATTCCCAGCAGGGAGCTCTAACACTATGGCAGGGGGATCGCAGGATCTTCTCCAGCCCAACAATCTGGCACTAAGTTGGTGTAAGTATTCCTCCATGCTCCCCTCACTTATCAGAGCCCTTTAAAGAGCTCCCCTGAGTGCTGCCCTGGCCCCTCCCCTCCCTTTATGCTCTCCACCTTCCTTTCTCGGTGGCACACATACCCTGACCAATAGCTGCTGATTTGAAGTTTATATGATGTACATGCCAAGAATCACTCTACCTCTGGCAGTTTGAAGCACAGTCCTAATCTGGGCCTTGGTCCAGACAATTTTTCAAGTAATTACACACTTTTACACGCCTATCATTATATATTTGTCGCTTATGGATCTTGGACACGAAAGGTTCTGGCACATTTTGCACTGTCAGTTTAGATTTAAGTTGGGATGCGAGTCATGCAATTCCAAAGTATGCATTCCTAAAATAATAGATAGTTACACACAAAGGAAATTGTGCCAGCATGTTGTATGAATACATTTTTGTCTGCCAAAAGTAAGTTTTCAGTGTCCACATGTTTACGATCCAAAAGACGAGGGATGCACTTAATACGGACTTTATGCATGGGTCCACTTTATCACAAAAGTTAAGAAAGGACAGCAGTTTTTGCATTGGTCCTTTAAAAAAAAAATAAAAAATCTAAAATCCAACAATCAAAACTTTAGGCCTTAAAATATCCTAAATATGATTTTGACAGGTCTTAAAAATTGATTGTATGAAGAAGTTAATGTTACCTTTATAAAGTTGCATTAACTTTAGTCTCACTTTTAAATGTGTTTTTGGAAAAATTTGTGTTGATCACGCTCTAAGAAAACTACATAGCGAAACCAACATGGAACCAGTAGCCACTAATGCAAACTGTGCAGTGAGGTTATTTCATGGGACCACACCCAGCTCGCTGTTGCAATGTGGTGTGTGGGCTAATGTGGCATCCGCTCTCATAAAAATAATAAAACAAAATGGGCACTTCTAGAAGTACAAAGCAGAAATTGTTTTTGGTACCATTACTCTCACCAAATATGGGTAAGTGCAAATTCAGGAGATCTGGCTCGAGAACAGCCCATTTACTGCTTGGTTGAAACCTGTAGTTGAAGTCCGGCACCACCGATGCACACTCTTCACTAACGTTAATTATTGCAACTCCGGTAAGCGACTTCCACACAGCTTTTGGATCTACGGCGGCGTTAAAAGCTGAGGTACATGTACAGTGTTGTTGTGATCAGAAGTCTACATATGTGATTAGATGTTGCAATCCATCATTTTGGTTTTGATATTTTTATTTAATTTATATCATGTTGTAGAGCTTTGTTTTCAGTTTGAGTTTAAAGAGGATAATTTTGGAAATTTTAATATAGAGAAGCCTGAATTACTTTTTTTAAATTTTTTAAATGGTGTAAAAAAATTTTTTTCATTTGTAAAAGCCCAATGGTATAAATACTATTTATAGGCACTGTAAATTAATAAAGCTACACGAAGCTACTCACTTGTAATGTTGGAATGCAAAAATTTTCCATCATTGAGGGAACATCATTAATAGTATCTGCAAACATTTTGCCCGTGGACTAACTGTCCTATCTACCACTTTGGAAGTTAGTGAAAGTCATTTACTTTGCAAGTAATTCTGGTACTCTGATTTTCCTTCATATCCATAGTACTTTATTTTATTATTAAGTTTTATTTATGTATTTATTTGCCAGTTTGGATGTCAAATAGGTCATAATTCATTCATAATAGTCTTTAAAAGTCTTAATCTACCTTGTTGAAACCTTCAGAAACCCTGGACAGCTGAGAAGTCAACCTTATACAGGGAATAACAGTCATTACTATCGAGTGATAAATACAGAATTTTACACTTACAGTCTCTGCAGCTAATTTATTTGTTGTTTATTTTTTGCTCTTTCTGTTGTTCTGTCCAAACAGCTAGTGGAAATATCCCAGCCCTGCAGAGGGACAAAGATAACACCAATGTCAATGCTGATGTGCAGAAGCTCCAGCAGCAGCTCCAGGACATCAAGGAACAGGTAAACTCAATCTGAGCCAGAGACCAGCATCCAACAAATCTGAACCTCAGTGACTGGAGTTCGAGATTGTGCTCTTCCTTCTGTTGTTCATCAGTCACATGTTAAATGCCCCCGAGAGTGTACACATTTTGTACCAGCGTACACGTGTTCGTGTTTACAGAACCTGTTGGCGAAGCAGTATTATGATTTGCTACATGTCGTAACATTAAGCTACATTTCTCTGTGCCATTTCCTAATCATATAAAGCCTTTATTAGGAAGCTTTTTATGTAATAATCGCAAAGCAGAAAAACTAAACTCTACATCACAATGTCTAATTTTCTTTTGATCTAATGCCATTTCCAAGTGACAAAAAGATCATGAGGTACGAGATTATAGCGCTTCCACAACATGTGAGCTGCTCCCCACAGCTGCATTTGACTTTATAGCGCACTACCTCCAACTGTCAAAATATTTCTGGGATCTTGAGTAGTGGCCACAAACTGATCTTTTAATTGCTGACAGATGTATTATAGGGAAACCCGGGCTTTATTTTTTAGATGTTTTATCGTTGAACTATAAAAGATCTAGGGACAAAAACAATGATAACCGGTCCTGCATTGAATTAGAACGCTAACTCCGTCACAGGCTGAACAGTTGTACGATGTAATGCTATGGTGCAAGTTAAATTCTTCTAAGTCAATCACTTCTTGCCGCCACTGAATAGGCAAAAATGTCATTTGAAGTCATTAGTGCCTGGTAGCATGGAGAGGTAAACATGCACACGTTTACCTCTGTAAATGTAAAGAAACATTTTAAAATGACTGACTATGCAGGTAGTGACTTACCTTAGGCTTCTTCCCGTTTAGCAACACCGCTCTCCACTGAAGGCGCAGTCACACCTAGGCATTTGGGCCAACGTAGATGAACTTACTTGCACATGTCGGTGTCCGCTAGTCTCCATTAGCATCTGCTAGCCGCTGCCGTCCTCCGGCGATGAACAGCGACCACGTCCAAAAATTTTCGACATGTTTAAAATTTCCTTGCCATTTGCCGACGTACCTCTGGCTACGCTGGAGACCGGTAGAGAAAGTTGATCTCCACTACGACCAAGTTCCCTCTGCTAGCCTCTGTTAGCATCCACTAGCCACCGTTAGCATCCACTAGCAGAGGCTACTGGTGCGATTGTCCATTCTGGCTAACATTTGGGTGCTGCGTCGCCCTGCCTGCTCAGAATCACTGGACAGTGGTGTATCGAACGCCTCTCCTGCACGTTGCCACGTCTGCAAAGGTCCCACTTGTTCTAATGGCACGCTGACTAACGCCCCGCCTCTGCTGGCCTCCACTAGCACCACGTTGTGGAATGCCGTGCTGCGTTCGAGATTCGCTACCAAACTCCGGGAACACGATTTTGCTGATGTTTGGCCACTTATCTCGACTTTGCCCTGCGTTCACCAAACGCTGGGGTAAACGTCATAGTGTGACTGCGGCTTTAGTCCATACAAGTCGAATGAGGGGCGCTCGTTTATGTTGTTTACCAACGAAGCAGAAGAACGAGCGCCCGCCATGCTACCAGACACTTCTATTGCCAATTTCGCCGATTCAGCAGCAACAAGAAGCTCTTTACTTTGAGATTTTTAGCTTGTCCCCTAGGCTTCCATTGTATTGCTGTTTATGGCCCATTCACACTGTGACATGAAGTGGCTGACGCTGGCTGGCGTAGCAGATTCTCAAAAAATCTCTGCTCGCTTCACGGGAAGCGGGCTCCGTCGGGCTGTGTTCAGTCAAGCCTCCAACATTGGCCAGCGGAGGCGAACGGAGCAGTAAATGAGTACCAGCGGAGGTGACATAGTGGTAGTGGAGCTCCACTCTTGCCGGCGTTTTAGCATGAACGTCGGAAGATTTTAAGCATGTTGAAGATTTTTCCGGGACCATGACTAACATCAGCGTTGCCCGAATGACGTCGCCTTCGCTCCTGCGGAGTAGGGCTGCTCGATTATGGAAAAAATCATAATCACGATTATTTTGGTCAATATTGAAATCACGATTATGAAACACGATTATTTCACATGACTTTGGGAACTTTGGATTTATTGAAAAGATGTTGTTAATCGCAAAGGGAGCTTACATTGAGACGTGTTATTCACCCTCTATTGTTTCGTCCGGTGTTCTGTCGAGCTGTGCTACCGAGTGGTTTTGCGCCTGCTCGACAGAGAACACCGGCGCACCGCGCAGTCCTGCCGTTCGCCATCATCCCGACCGAACGCCGGAGATATGGGCTCCCCGTAATACGGAGGTGGCAGAGGGGAGAGCGATTTGTCCGTGGGCCATGTCGTGATCCGTGGGCTCCGCCAGCGGGT
>OMMV01063503.1:0-10018 GCA_900302635.1 Chatrabus melanurus
TAATGATTGATGGAACTTAAGTCCAAGATATATTCAGTGATTTGGAAATGCTCATGTATCCATCCCTTGACTTGTCGAAATTAAACAGGCTGTAAAAGTGATGATCTGTATAAACAACAGTCCCTGTATTTAGTTTGTCCAATTACTTATGGACCTGACTGTAAATCTCGAGTGGTGGTTGCAGTCCATACAATATGTCACACACTAAACTACGTAGGCATCCATGAGCGAAGACAAAAGAGAGCAAAAAGGCAAAATTCATGTTTGCAAAAAACTTTCACAGATAAGTGCTCAGTCACACCAGGGAAAACAGTGGTTGGAGAACGTGGTGCAACCAAAATTATAGAGACTGTGTGCAATGACTTTCAGATCTCGTTGTATCCACGAATCTTTGAAATGGTCGCTTTGAAGACTCACACTCACAGTCAGTTGCGCAGTCAGATGGCAATATATATATATATTTTTTTTAAAATTTGTTTCTGATTTTTCTCCCAATTTTTAGTGGTCAATCAAACCCCCCCTGTTTTAACCTTATTAGCAACCGCTCTAAACTTGGACTCACCGTTCTGCCCCTGTCCCCCGGTGGCCAGAATGACGAGGCACGCCTTCTCCAAGCCGTGCCCGCCTAGCTCCGTATCGTGATTCCGGGGCGTCCAGGGACATTTTAACCAACGGCTCGTCCTGCCGAGTCCACCCTCGGAGCGGCGAGGCCAATTGTTGCCGCTCCTATGCGCTGGCCATACTCGGCACTGACAAGACCGGGAAGCGAACCTCCGGTCTCCGGGGGCAGCTGCGCCAAGCCAGAGCTTGACGCTTAGACCGCTGCGCCACCGCGGCGCAAAGTCAGATGGCAATATACCGGAGATAAGACGGAGTCTGACGGTGAGTCGTCTGCTATCAGTTTCTAATTGAATGGGACCAAGTTCGCAATTACATGTAATCTGTTTTCGATAATACGGCAATTAACTGCGACAATTCGCAAATCTGTTGCCGTCTACACGCAACCATTGGTTCGTGGGCATTTATTCAGGCCGATTCTGGATCTCGATGCCAGTCCAATAATAACCTGATATCTAGTTATTAGAGATGCGTGGATCAGCCCCGAACCCAAAAATAAATCATCCACCCGCCACCCACCTGCACCAAAGAGCTTCTCTGATTTAGATATCTGCACCCGACGACCACCCAATCATTTCAATTATTCTAATTCCCAAAGGATTCGGACAGTTACACTGATGCAGCAGCGCTGATGAGAAGCCTCTCCCTGCAGCGAGACATACTCCGGAGGTGGCTGAGGCGCTGACACTGTCAGCCTGACAGCTAGGCAGCTATATTAAACAATACTTTACCATGTGCTGCTGTTTTTCATTTGGTGTCCACATGTAGGCTCAACAATAAACTACAGTGAGAAAAACAGCTCTCCTGCCAAAAGTACTCGTCTCTATTTAAACACACACTCAAATATGCGCCGCGTGTGCATGCGTGTGTGCAGGCGCATGGAGTGTGCCTTTGGAGTGACGAGTGGAGAATTTTTGTTTCCTTTTCTTCTTTATCTTTTTTGGCGGCATTTCAGCACCATGGACAGCGACTGGCACAGAGACTTCTGGTGGGAGAGCCCGTCCGCGCCACACTTCTACTATGTCAAAAAAGTCCCTACTAGGTTTAATTATGTCGTTAATATGTCAATGCAGTCGTTACTACATCCTTATTAAGTTCTTACTGCGTCCTGATTCTTCCATGACCTCACTGCGTATATTTTGAACATGTCCTGAATACGCTCTGCACTGATTTTCACCCTGCGCCACATCGCCGACACATTTCAGAGGAGGTAGTTAATATTTTACTCGTTCATTATATAAATCACCCACCCGCAATTAATCAGAATGTTATTTTCTATTACTAGGCCCGCTCGACTTGCAGTGTCTGTGGACTGACTCCAATTGATTGCTATGTGTTCGCAATCTGTCTGCGTTTATAAATTAGACAGCGATTATCTGCAACCGTGGCAATCTCTCTGAAAGTGATCGCAGTCAGTCCGAGTTGGAGACAGGTCACCTCCCACCAGGTAACTTGTTCCATCGCCTTGCGATCGAAAGTGGTAGTGCGGAGGTTGAAGGTACTGTACGCTCAACTGCTGCACAACCATTTGGTCACTGCAACTCCTTGCAAGCAGTCACTGCCAGCAACAGAATTCACTGCAGTCACCGGGTGATTACCATTTTTTCCTAATCGTAAAGAGGTTGCTGTCTTATTTTTACTCCAGTGTGACTGAGGTATAAGCTACAGCCTTTCTTAGATAATATTCTATGGACAGATGAAACCAAAGTAGAGCTCTTTGGGAATGCAGTGCATCAGTTTGCTTTCAGGCGATAAAATGAAGCCTCTAAGGAAAAGAACACCCGACCTACAGTAAAACATGGCGGAGGTTTTGTCATACTGTGGGGCTGCATTGGGCATTGAATGTATCAAAGGAATGATGAAATCAGAAGATTACAAAGACATTTTACAGAAAAATGTCTTTCCCAGTGTCAGAACACTGGATTTGGACTGTAAAAATGGATTTGAGTCCACTTGACCTAGTCAAGTCATCTTGTTCATTTGACCAAGTTAAGTAAATGAAAATGTTATGTTTACATTACTGGAAATTTCACACTTCCATTGACATAACACACCTCAGTCAAAGCAACAAGATGTGAAGGTCTTTCAGCAGCACAACAATCCAAAGCACGCACAAAAGAATGTTTGAAAAGGAAAGTGTGTAGTGTTTTAAACTGGCCAGCAATGAGTCCTGACCTAAATCCCATTGAAAAATGCTGGAGAGAGTTGTTCCACAAAAGATCAGAAAGCAACTCAATGCCAATCAAACCCGGTGTGGATCAATAATCTGCTTATTCAGCGCAGTAATTAAAAACAGTGCTGATTGATTACACATCAGAGACCCAGTCAGCTCAGATTAAAATAGAACCCGAGTGTTCGATTGTTTTTTCAGGAGAAGCACCATCAAATAACTCCCTGTAAATTTGAATTCATCAGATTGTGTGAAGTATTGATGCGCAGCAACTGGTAAAGTGTGACGACTCCACGTCACGTATGTTCATGACTCGTATCTACACTGATATTACTAGGCTGAGAAAAGCAGAGCATTTTACACCAGTTCTTAGATCAGCCACAAAATACATTTTAATCTCATATTATTTGTCTATAAATCAGTCAAAAATATCTCTTTGAATGGTTAGTAAATTAGGATCTTACTAGGATTTCAGGACGTAACTAATGATTATTTTCATTATCAATTAATATGGCAATTATTTTCAAGATTAATCCATTAGTTTTTTGCTCCACAAATGGTGAAATGGTGTTTATCAGTGTTTCCCAAATACCAAGATGATTTCCTCAAATGTCTTATTTTTGTCCACAACCCAAAGGTATTCAGTTTACTGTGAGAGAGGAGTAAAGAAACTGGTAAAGAACCCAGAAAATATTCACACTTAAGATGAAATCAGAGAATGTGTACAATAATAAAACAGAAAGATTTGCAGCTCTACAAGGACTTGATGATAAGTTTAAGTTGTACGCTTCTGTAGCTTTTTTGAAACTAAATTTAAACTCCCATCTTCTTAAATCTATATCTGCCAACATTCATGCTTCCAAATATCCGCAGTGGTCCTTTGCAGCCTGTGTTGATTTTTTTCAAAGCGTTCAATTCAGTTGACGGGGCTGCTCTCTGGGACATCCTGAGAATTTGTGGGATCTCCAAGAACCTGCTGGACACCATAGCCAGCCTATACACAGATACTGTGAGCGCTGTATGGATCGGAGGCAGAGACTCTGAGTTTTTCCCAGTGAAAACTGGTGTTCATCAGGGATGTGTTTTGGCTCCTACACTGTTCAATGCTTGCATGGAGTGGGTGTTGGGTTTGGGTTATGAAAACCAGTGGCTTAGGTACCTTTGTTAGCGAGGAAAGGTTTGCTGACCTTGAGTTTGTGGACAATGCTGTGACCTTTGCAGAATCAATGTGGCTTGAGACTACATCCAAGAAAAATTACAAACTGAATCTGTGACAAGGTACAACACCCACTAAGTTGTTGGTCTTTCGGCTGCTCGGGGGTCGCCACAGCAGATCAAGTAGCGGTCTGCCTTTGGATTTGGCACAAGTTTTATGCCGGATGCCCTTCCTGACGCAAATCCAGTTTTACATGGAGAAACACACACAGGCCCCTCCCAGCCAAGTAGTGATCAGGACCCACTCTGCTTAACTTCTGAGATCTGATGGGATCAGGTGTACACAGAGCAGGATGACTGCTACAACACCCACTAAGAATGTGTTTGATTTCTGACAGAGCACATGGACACAGCTTTAGCTATGGTCATACAGGGATCGCAAAGCCCTTAACAAAGATTCTGATACCCCAGATTCCCACAAAACCCCCGACAAGGGTCAAGACATGGTCCACTGTTCCATGACCTGGATTGAATCTGCATTGTAATGCCTTGATCTGAGGTTTGCCAGTTGTTCTGAATCTCTTTCACAGCACCCTGGCATAAGCTTTCCCAAGAAGGGTCTCTCATGGCATCCCGTAATTGTAGCACACAATCTCACAGGTATTGTCATGCATTGAGTTGTATGGATTTCCTTAAAATGTTTGAAAGAGTTTTCATTTCTGTTTCATCTTTTGCAATTTTCAGTAAATTTGCCTCATGCTGACTCGTTTCCTCTAAATATAAGGGTGACATTTAACATTTGAAAAGATCCTGAACCTTTTTCTATGATATTAAGAAAACCATGTGGTTAGGATCACACAACAACTTCCAGTAAGGTGCTGTGTAGGAGGCATTAACAGACTGTTTGTTTTTTTGGGAAGTAAGAAGCAATAATCTGTCACACCACAAAAACACAGCCTTTAGAGGTACGCGTCATCATCATCATACTATTACAGAGCTATCAAAAGTACAATGGACACAGCCCTATTATTATCTTGAAACATTAAATGAATTGAAGATTGATGAAGTAGGTAATTTTTGTTTTAAGCTGTTGTCCCTTTGGATTTTTAGAATTTGTCATAAACAGGATATACTTCGGCACCACTATAATTTTGTTCCTTAGTGTTCAAATAAAAGATTTACAAGCTAAAGAAAAAAAAATCTTGAACCTGAAAACATTTTTTTATGGGGGGGGGGTATAAAGAGACTGCATCGACACATAGGCTGGGCAATTTGGCAAAAAAAAAAGAAAAAAAAGAAAAAAGAAGAAGAGGTAAAGAAACCTGGATATCTCGACCTGTTCTCAATTATTTGTCTCTACCTAAACTCAAGTCAGAATATTATTTGAAAATGATTTCCCTTTTTAAAATTATAGACCACTCTGTCCTGCAGTTACTTATCTGCCATATTAGCCCTGCCTTTGCAGACATAGACTACAGATTTTGGTAGGCTATTTAAAACAGCAATACCAAAAAAAGATCAGTAGGTGGCAATATTACTCCATCTGACTACAATATGGTGCTAACACATTTAGGAGTGACCGGGTCTAATTCGTGACGTGGTGGCACTTTTTTGCCACTAGTTGCATACATTAGCTTTCTCGAGCACAATGTGCAGAAACAAGCACCTGGTTCTCTTAATTTCTTGCACCAGCTACCAAAAGGCTTGCCGTCTCTGCCAATTTCTTCCATCCACGCCAAGTGCCATTTATTTTTAAGTCCTTTATCAATTAGGACATCTTCCCCAGGCTTCATAAAATTATTCGCCATTCTGTCAATAATGCTGACATGACATGTACGTTTACTTGCCAACCATATGATCTATGATTCTAATGTCTCCGCTCCAGCATAGGATTTGGCTAAAGCTGGATCTCAACTACACAGTTTTCCAAGACCTGCCCCGCTCTACTTCTGATTGGCTAGTAATGATAGTTTGGTTGAGAGTGAAAGCTGCGTTCCTCTTATACCATTGGTAGGCGAACTCAACTGACTCAACCATGACGATAACCCGCATCGACAAGTTCTTAAGTGGATCAACTTTTTTTTCCCCTGCAGCCAAACGCCGCACGCTGGAGATCCAGCACGGTGCTGGAATACTTTAAGCCCTGCTTATATCACCTAATAATATCAAAGTTCCCAGCATGCTTCGAGGGTCAAATGGCACTGATTTGCTACATATGATAGTGTTAGCATCATGGAGCAAAAGAAATGGCGGTAGACCTTCAAATGTGACTGAAAGTGCAAAAAAAAAAAAAAATCACATAACATGGAAACAGAAAGACAGTGAGGGACACAGCTACTAAACACTGGAGATCCCTTTGGGAAGAACTATATAACTATAGAAAATCTGGACAAATTTCATACAAAAGTTTTACTGGGTATGTGCTGGACAGGTAGGACAACACTCATGCAGATCTACTGTTAGTTGTCAATACTAACATTAGTTACAATTATGTTTTTACTTGGTTTGCCAAAATGAGTCATTCATTCATTTTGTGCCGCTTATCCAGGTCGCGATGGCAGCAGACCAAGCAGCTCAGCCCACACTTCCCTATTCTGTTTTTATCATAGCTTTATTAGATGTATTTTTGAAATGTGTAAGATGGAAATTCTGACTGAATACTGACTGAATCTGACAAAATAAATGCCAACAATAACATTAGCTGTAATCTTGCGATATACTACAGAAATAAAGGTACTTTAATAAATTAGGTTTGTTTCAAAAACGTGATTGCAGTATATGTTTGAAAATAAAAACAAGGCCTTCAAGGGGCTGAACAAAGGGATTTGGGGGCACTGTTTCATTCTTGAACAGATACAAAAGGGGCCATGTGAAGGAGGTCAGCGGTCTTACCGTGACGACAAGCTGGGTTTTCCGCTCTTGCTGCAGCTGGTATAGATGCCTGGTCCATCGTCAAAGAAACTGCCCAGGGCCAACTTCTGCCTAATAGACTCCCTCTCATTCTTTTGGGCCTGCAACAGGAAAGTAAGATAAAAAGGATACATCATTTTATTATGATTTTTTTCACATTGTCTATCCCTTTCACACTGAGGTCAGAGGTCACAGTCAGGTCAAAAGCACTTGCTTGTCTGGATTCAGACAAATTCTCAGACATGTCTACACACTGGATGATGTCATGGCAGCTCAAGCACAAATGCTTCTGTATTCTTACTTCCAGCACTTTATCTCACCTTCACACCGCACCCACAGACAGCACACATTCAGAAAATCCAAATCAGGACTTCAAGTATAGCTGCTTTATTACTAGTACACATTTTCAGTCACCACCAGCAGATGGTGGTGTTGTCTCACAGAAAAGCGGGTGAGTTTGTCTATGTCTGACTGAGATGTGGGATCTTCTCACACAGGATTAAATTGACTCCTGAGGAAATACCTGTTTGGATTTAAAGGACTCCCAGTGTTACATCATTCCTGAATATCTGTCACACTTTGTAACTTTGTGCAGCTTTCAGCCTTGGCAGCACTTCATGCACTTCCACACAATCGTCCCCACAGGCCGTCTAGTCTATGCTGACAGCAGATAAATGCATCCCGCTGTGGTGCAAACAAATCACATTGTCTCCAATCAGACCGCAAAATTCAAATACTCTGAAGCACAGAACAGTGGGAGCCAGGCTTTGGCACTAAAGCAATGGCTGATGTTTAAAATGTGAATCTTCAGAAACAACAGCAAAAGGAAAAAAAAAAACCTTGTTTTTGATACATGCCATATCCATGGAGTAGGTAAGGTTTGCTTTGTTGCACATCACCCTTTTTTTTAATCAACATTTTCACTTGGGTCCTCATTAATCACTCAGCTCATCACCATGCAGACGACAAAAAATGGAGTGCGTTAGGGGTTGCACAGACTAGTTGACCTTATTGTTCTGCAATGGTGCTTTAATCTTGGCATTGAGCATCACTGATCTTGACTTGGCATCACTGATCAGTGATTATGATTCATGTCTGCCGCACTGTCTGAGCAGTAGTTCTGGGTGTTCTGTGAGACCTCCTCCAACACCTCCCCTAGATGACTGACCTTACCGCCATCCACTTCCTGTTACTCCACAATTGCACACAGTGGCGCCTCACAGTGGCAGGCGCGCTGACAGTTAGCAGCTAACATCGACGTTACGGAGAGGAATAAATTCAACCGGTGTCTAGGGATGGGAACTGATAAGATTTTATTGATATCATTATCAATTCTGCCTATCGGTCCAAAACTTTTTCGATTCCCTTGTCAATTCCTGATCAATTTTCTGTGTGGAAAGATGGAAAGATGAAGGCCTACAGACGTTTTCAGCTTCAATGCAACTGTTTTCCTGGTTGCTCGACACAGAGTTTGACATTCAGATGTTACATCTGAAATTATGAGACATAAGCCTGCAACACGGAACTGTCAGAAAACAATCTGTACTCTTACTGAAACCATGTACCCTTAGTGGTATCTGAATCATATTTCCACCCCGTATGAATATTCAACCCTGTACTTTTATTAGTTTTTTGCAATATTTCACCCCGTACTGCTATTAGGAATATGAGGGTAAATGGAACTTGCAGCATCCAAGTGTTATTGTTGCTGCTGAGTATGTACGAGTCGGCGTTTTTTAGTATAAGCATTAATTTATGCCCGCTGTAAAGCATTCCCTTCTCCTGTGGTTTTATTAACGACATCATCAGCAGTTAGTCGACCTCGACTTGACTTTCATGACATAACTGTCGACTTTAAAAAAATCTGAAGCTGTTGTGCACGCCAGAAAGTAATCAGCTTCATAAAACCATGTGCACGCACACCTACACACAATTTCCCCTTTAATATTTAAATCGAGCTCGGAAAGTTTGCAGGTGGACGGGCCTCATATCCCTCTCTAAACAATCCCATAATTCTCCATGAATGATCAATGCAAAGCGCGTTATGAATATTGATGCACATGTAAATGAGGCATCGCCACTGTCATTTCAGTCAGCTCCAGTTTGCACATCATTATCGCACATCACTGCACTCACAGCTTGTAAAAAAACCCCCAAAAAAACAGAAACTGGAGGAGCCACTATCACCAATGAGTTATAACAAATTATAAACGCTGCAGACAGCGCCACCTGCAGTCTCTGCATCGCTTTATGCCTTAACAAGGCAATGAAATGTTGACCCAGGCTTTCCAGCACCATTATGCATCATTATACGTCGCTAATTACATGTTTGTAGAATATTTGCACAACACTTTTAAAATGCTGGATGTACTTTGATTATACTAATTAATACTACAGGGCACTTTTATCTGTTTACAATTAAGTGGTGACTTTTTTTGTAGTAACTACAAGGGTACCAGGGTACATACAGTGCCGACAAAAAGTATTCACCCCCTTGGTCTTTTACATATTTTAATTTCTTTTTACCATTAAGAACACAAAAAATAAATCAGGCTTTTCTATATTAAAATTTCTACAATTTTAACTCAAATGGAGAACAAATCTCTACAACTTGATATAAATGAAATAAAAATGACTATGAAGGATTTTCATACAATAAAATAGATCAAATCTAGGCTAGCATCTCCCATGTGCCTTCTGGCAAACTGCAGCTAAACTTTCAAGTCTTCTTTTTAAGGAAATCCATCTCTGCTCCACTCCACCATGATGTTGTGTAACTGGTGATGCAAAATGCAAAACTTGCACTATGCACAATTTCTCCAATCACAGCCAGAGAAGCCTATAACTCCTTCAGAGTTGCCATGGGTGTCTTGTTGGCTTCCCTCACTAGTCTCCTTCTTGCACAGTCACTCAATTTTTGAGAACTGCCTACTTGACACAGGTTTACCATAGAGTACCATACTGTTTGTATTTCTTAATAATTGATGTGAATGAAGTCCAAGACATATTCAGTAACTTGGAAATGATCATGTATCCATCCCCTGACTTGTCAAAAGAAAACTGGCTGTAAAACTGATGATTTACTTGTGTTATACTAATGGGTGCCATTACTTATGCAACCCATCATTTTGGCTTAGATATTTTTATTTATTTTATATCAAGTTG
>OMMV01063508.1:0-11955 GCA_900302635.1 Chatrabus melanurus
AAAACCCCCCCCCCCCCTCCCCCATACAGTTGTCATGAATGGGGGGAAGCACGCTATAGATACCAAAACAGTTTTTTGTGCCAGGCATGTTTATTTCTGCTGTAAAGTTGGACACTTTAACATGGCATTGACTCGCTTTTGGAGCCAGCATCAAGTGGCCATTTAAGGAACTGCAGGTTTTGACACTTCCACGTTGGCTTCATTTTTCAGCACCAGCACTTACTACATGTGAAATAACACATCTTTAGATCCCTGATGGGATCTAAAGATGTAGGGCAGCAAACTTAAAATTGTGTGCATTCTTTCAAAATAAAAGTCCACAAGTACACTCTGACAAATATCCCCTCATAAAAACAGACTTAATTCAGTCTTCTCCCAAAGTTCGACTGATTACTCACCTAAAGGCGGTGGCTGTCCTCTTATCACTCCATTTTTCGTCCACTCCTCCCATTCACACACTTCCTTATAAATTAGCTCTGTAAACCAAAGAAAAGACACAGCTTCTTAATCACTAATGTGCACCAGAGTATGTGATGCACTTACAATCAAAGCACATAACATACTGTACAGGTCAAACAGCATCATGCTTCTAGTTCTAATTTGGACACTCTGCACTGGTGTGACCCTTCTAAAAATGAGTGAGGGGTCATTTTCAGCGGGGAGGGGTTAAGATAAGATCATCCTGCAGCGCAACTGAAAGTGATATTTCCTTACAATCTTTCATCCTCCATACGCTACAGAATCAGGTTCCCCGACAGTGGAAAAGCCAAACTAAAAAGGAATTTTAAGCCACGTAATGGACCTTCAGGCAACTAGAGTGGAGATACACAACTCCTTTGGCAAGAAAGTCTGTAATCAATTCACATTCTTTCCACACAGTCATCATTTATTCCATTGGATTTTGTTTGGATAATTTTGATTTGTGTA
Organism: Chatrabus melanurus; assembly: GCA_900302635.1. NCBI lineage: Eukaryota > Metazoa > Chordata > Actinopteri > Batrachoidiformes > Batrachoididae > Chatrabus > Chatrabus melanurus. Next base: position 928 of record OMMV01063508.1, read on the forward strand.
TTCTTCAAAGATCATAATTTAATCATAATCATAATTTCAGCATGGAGAAATGTGGCAGCTCCAGTGTTAGGTCCTTTTTGGTCACACTTTTAAGCCACGGATTTGTTACAAATATATTATAAGTAAACCAACTCAGTGAGGATATTTTACTTAAGTGCGGCTGATAATGTCTGGCATCAAGGCTGACTCCATCACTTATCACTTCATACACTTAAAGGGGTCATGCTATGTGCGTTTTCAGTCAATTTAATTTATTTATACAACACCACATCATAATATAATTCACCGCAAAGCGCTAATACACAAGTAAGATCTCGACCTTACCCACCCCATGAGCAAGCACATTGGTGACAGTGGTGATCACAAACTCCCTGAGCGTTTATTGTTGTTTTACAGGAAGAAACTTCAAGCAGACCAGATTCAATGGGGTGACCATCAGCTATGGCCATTCTACCAATACAGAACAGAAGGCACAACACAAAACACAAGTTTGTGTTACCCACTGTGGCTAAGTGCCAGACACTGGCAGCCGTGTTTACACGACATCTGTTGGGTCCTTCAACTAACTTCGGTGGTCATGTCAGATTCTCAGGAATTGAAATTGTGAGGAAATGTCCTGACTGACATATTGGACATGCATAACATGGAATTAATGTCAATTGTCCAACCCTTCTTTTCTAACAATTTTCTAACTACACCCTCTGAAAAGTGGGTCTGGATCCACACATTGAATCCTGAACCTGAGCTGAGAGCCAACATCATCATTATGATCAGGTTATCACACAAGAAAGACAATGTTGGAGGAGAAAAATAATTTTGGCCGTTGACAAAGCAAGACGCCATCACAAGTACCATACAATTTAAAATACAACACAAATGCTTGCAGCTTTTCTTGAAGCGTTTGTCACGGAACTACAGTGTCACCATTTCTGCAGCGCCCTCTGATGGCCACAATCAAAAGTGTGTTGCACCAGTCTGTTGTGTCCGGCTTCTGTGGAGGAGGTCTCACAGACTGGGGGTGAGTCGAACAAGGAATGTGAAATGTGAATGTAGCAACAGCCATAGAGATTATAGACGAGAGCAGACATTGTCATTCACTGAACCAGCCAGTAATGAGTAGCTCGTGCTGCCATCTCCTGTAAGTAATTGAATGACGTTACACAATGCAAAGAAAGCAATGGGCTTGCTGCTTACACCACAAAAGTGGAGGAATCCAGTCTATGAATTGTTGTTGCTATTTATTACATGGATATCTTGATGTATTAACAGAACTGAATTTTGTGTTTAAAAAATGCTTTTATTGGCGATCAACAGCAGTTGCCATTAAGTTATCCTGGTGTCAGTTCTGTCAGTCACAGTGTCTCTGTGACAGGAGAGAATTCTGTTGTTATGAATGAGGGTGAATGTTGGTACGACTGGGGGAGAGGGCATCAAAAGTAGAATTCAGTCTTGCATTGTATTATTACTAAAATGTAATAATTGTGTGGATAAACATGTAAATAATAATAATGATAATGATAATAATAAAAATAAATACATATATTAATGTGACTCTTTCCAACTATATATAAAAAGTGCTTCTCAAAATAAAATGCAATACACACTTTCTAATCTAATGCTTCATAGATCCTCCATCCATCCATTTTCTAAACCCGATTATTCCAGTTAAGGGTCACGGGGTCACTGGGCGAGACGCGGGGTACACCCTGGACAGGCTGCCGGTCTATCACAGGGCCGACACATATAGACACAAACACATTCACACTCTCACTCACACCTACAGTCAGTTTAGAGTCATCAATTCACCTAACCTGCATGTCTTTGGAAGCGGGAGGAAACCGGAGCGCCCTGAGGGAACCCACGCAAACACGGGGAGAACATGCAAACTCCGCACAGAAAAGACCAGGTCGGAAACGAACCTGGGACCTGCTCGCCGTGAGGCAACAGTGCTAACACTAAGCCACCGTGCTTGCCCTTGATGGAACCTGTGGTTCTGATTTTTGTAGTATTTGCCACACCCAACACATGGCGGGTTTTATGCAATAAAGTTATCTGAGAGGTATTGACAGGTATCAACACGCCAGTGCACCAAGTTGTGGATTTTTGTTGTGTTGTGTTGCTATCAGTAGTGGGTTAGATAATCATGACAATTCCTTATCCAAGATGGCTATTGAAAATATCACAGAAATGAGCTTGATGTCCCCTCTGGTGTTTTTCATCTCTGTGGCGACAGGGTTAGCGCCCTGAACTAGTTTGCACTTGCAGGTTAGCATTCTCTTTGTCAATGTTCTATGACGGCACTGTTAGCTTCTTAGCACATTACTAATACTAGCATTGACGCATTGACTTGCTATTTTGGTTGTGAGCTATAACCAATTTCCTAATTTAGCTTATTTAAATAAAATCTAATTTGTATTGAACTATAAAAACTGTGTTGCGTACTCACCTACATTTGTAAAATAATTAATTTGACTATTGGCTTATTAATACAATAAACTCTCTGCAACATGTCATCGCGCTGTGACAACTATCTGCTGCTCCTTTAGCCTCTACTCACTTGGCTAACGAAAAGTGAATAGTGAAGTGTTGAGTGTCATGATAAGTATGTTGGCATGTTGCCTAACCTTTCCACTCTTCCACAGTGTGCTCTCTCTCGTCCAGCTGTTTGTCGGAGATCTTCGGAGGCGGCTAAGAAAAATAAAAAGGTGTAAATGGCATGCTGGTAATATATGAGCACGGTCAACTTTCCGTTCCAAGAAACGGTATTAAAATCTCATATGACCCGTTTAAGGATTGCTCAGTCTGATCTGTGACCCACTTACCGCTTCCACTTCAGCCGGGTCGTACCAAACATTAATGTAGGGGTGCTGCAGAGCCTCATCTACAGAGATGCGCTTGGAGGCATCAATCACTAACATCTTGGATAGCAGATCTCTTGCTTGGCTAGCTAAGGGGGAAAAACAAGAAATAGACATTGTGCTGTGTTGCCAATTTGCTTTGATGAATGAATTCCTTATAACAGGAAATGACGCAAAAGACCATACTATTATCAACAATAATCTCAGTCAGGTTTCTGTAAAACCTTCAAACAAACTACATAATACAGATACGAAAAACTTACAGACACAAAACTCTACCTTTCAGTTTGTTGTGATCAGAATCAGCAGGGAAGAGCACGTCCGGGAAGAGTTTCTCGAAGCTGTAGCCTGCGTATCGCGGCCTGTTTTCTACGTATGTTCTTACTGACTGGTTTAGCTTCATTAGAAAGTCCTGAGAGGGAGTGCCTAGCTGTTCGATCACTTTGTTCCACTGGTCAATATCTGAAGTGGAAATATTAAAGAAGCAGGCTGCATAGACAGCACTCTCTCACACACACATATTGTTACACACTGTAAGGGCACCCCGACATTTAAACGGGTCATATTATACCAGCCAGTATAGGTCACCAAGGGCCTCGTTTATAAAACGCTGTGTAGACTCATGAGTAAAACTGTGTGTATTCATATTCTTTTTGCCAGAATTATTAAGTTATGTGTGCGCATGCATCTCTGTGTATGTGCATGCACAGAAAACATTCATGTGTCACTCAAGACGGATCTGTTCCGTCACGCAGCAGAGAACAACACGGAAAAGAAAAAAGAAAAAGCGCAGAACAAGTGCAATTACATTGAACGTGAAATTGAGAAGTCCTCAGGGAGGTGGAGAAAATTAAACGGACTCTTTTGGCTTCACCATTTTTGCTCAGGGTCACCACAGCAGCTCTGATATGGGATGCCCTTCCTGACGCAACTAAATATGTACATGGAGAATGGGCACGGGTGTTCTTGAATGAAGACCTTTCTGTTTTGGAAGCAAGCGCACTAACCGCTTGGGAAAAATAATGGAGGTGATTAACTAGTGCACGGCTGTGCTTACCGCGCCTAAAATCAACAAAAAATGAAAATGTAGTTCGCACTCAATTGAGGCGCAATCTCACCTAGACATTTGGGCCAACGTAGACGAACGCATTTACAAAGGTCTGTGTCCGCTGGCCTCCGCTGGCCTCTGATGAATGTCGACCGCGTCCAAAAATTTTGAACATGTTTAAAATTTCTCAGCATTTCGCGACGTACCTCTGGCTACGTTGGAGGCCGTTAGAGAAAGTTAATCTCCGCTATGACAAAGTTCCCTATGCTAGCCTCCACTAGCCTCTGCTAGCCTAAGTTACTGGTGCGATCGCCCACGCTGGCTAACGTTTGGGTGCTGCTTCGCCCTGCCTGCTCAGAATCACTGGACAGTGGTGTGTCGAACCCCTCTCCTGCACGTTGCCACGTTGGCAAAAGTCCCGCTTGTACTAATGGCACGCTGGCTATTGCCCCCGCCTCCGCTGGCCTCCGCTAGCACCACGTTGCGGAACGCCAATCTGCATTTGAGGTTCGCTACCAAACTCCGGTAATATGATTTTTGCTGATGTTTGGCCAATTTTCTCCACTTTGCCCTGCGTTCACCAAACGCTGGGGTAAATGTTATAATGAGATTGCATCTTTATTTACATTATAGTTTGTGAATGGGAACTAATTTACTATTTTAGCATTATTGCACATTTTAATATATGTGTGTGTGAACAGAAATAATATTTTAATAAGAAATGTTAAGCTCTGTGACAATGACTGATTTGTTTTACATTAAATATATCTTGCATTATTTTTGATATGATTGCAGACGTACACATGGTTTTTGGGCGTACATATCTTTTATAACTGAGGCCCCAGGTGTCTTAAAAACAGATATTACAGAATGTAGCCAAAAACAACCCGTAGACAATGAGGTGTTGCATCCTAAAAAAAAAAAGATAATTCTGTTTCTCTGCCTGTTTCTTTCAATGGAAAGTAGCTGTTATCATCTCTGAATGGAGGGTGATCAACGTAAATGCTGAACAGTCTCTCTTCCAAACCATGTGAGCGTATCACACAGATTGCATACTAGCTCTGTGACTGGGCGTATAGCTCAAGGCAAGGAGTCCATATATAGACTTCTGTGTCATATGTGACAGGCTTCTAAAACAAAGCATTTCAGGGCTAAATTTGTCTTATAGCAGGGATGTGTAGTTATTTAAAGATGTTTCACATAAAACCACACTCATATTTAACTGTAAAAGGTAAATTAAAAAAACACAACTTTGCACAATATTACTCCTTTAAGTCCCTTTAAGGTGCACGCACCAACAGCTGTCTACAGTAAATACAGGCAGGAAGAGATCACATGACCTTTTTAATTCAATTATTACATCATGCACTTTGAATTCTCTCGTGATCGAACAAAGCTCTGAGCACTGTTTTGTTGATTTTTTTCAGAACAGTTTGCTACACGACAATGCAATGACTGCGTTGATTTTTGGAGGACAGAGAGACACTGTCAAAATGCAGAAATGGCAATGAGTCCCTTCATGTAGACAGAAACAATGACAGTAATGATCAGTCAGTGATGTGGAAGGATACGATCAGTGCCGGGGAACAACACACTTCCCCTGATCACCTCGGCCACTATGCAGCCCACTGACCATACATCTACTGCAGGATGTTGGCATGCAAACACAATGATGGGAAAACAAATGCAAAAAAAAAAAAAAAGGCTTATCATGTGTGGAGATGGAAATGAGAACATGCAACATCAGTCTGATACACTGTATGAGGCGGAGCAATGCAAAGAAACAAATTCACTAACATGACTGTTCAAAGCTGCAGATATCCTGTCCTGTTTTGGTCATTAATAATTCTCTGGAATGCCACACAACGTTCTGTGTTCATGCAAAGAGCGGACAGATGAACGAGCTGACAATCTGCACAGCATGAAGCACAAACGCCTTCCAAGAACACCAAGAAGCATTCTAAAGACCCAAGGATACAGTCCCTTCCTGGGAAAAGGATTTTATGGCGAACCATTTCCGCCAGTATGCAGCCCACAGACCATATGTCCACTAGTGAAGTGGAACAAAGTATGAAAAGAGGAAAGAGAATTGCATGACAACAGGTTAGTTAAGGCGTTAGCTGGTGTTGGTGAGCATTTTCTTGCTATAAAATCCACAGATTTATCCTCAGGTATCTGTGAATAGGTTATGATAGATCTGATGCAGAATTAACGGAAAAAAAAAAAACGTATAAATATGTGTAATAGAGTACTGCAGTGTATCTGCATGCACTAAGAGTATAAAATGAGTGAGACACGCATAGATGAGCACTAACCATTAGCCTGGTAGCCCATGCCCAAGATAACCTCGGGTGCTCTGTAGTAGCGTGTGACCACATACGGTGTCATCAGGAGGCCTGTGGCTGCCGTCCGGGCCAGACCAAAGTCCAAAATCTTCAGTGTGCAATCTGACTTAACAACTATGTTACTGGGCTTAAGATCCTAAAAAACAAAGAACGCACACATGGGAAGTTATTTTATTTTTGCATAATCCATGTTTGGTAGATATGTTACAAACAATTATCAAGTAGTTATTATTATTTATTTTATTTTATTTTTTTACTGACTGATGTTTATTGTATCTGCCTCAGCAGTAATGTTTTTAACCCTGTTTATTTGTTTGTATGCTTGCCCATCTGTCTGCTTTTGTAGGAGGATATCTCAAAAGCGAATAAAAAATTTTTAAAGATTGGGGCAAAGTTAGGTCTCACCTTAATAAATAATACACTACACATTGAGCCTGTTCTAAATACTTGATAATTTAAAAAAATATATATTTCCATAATGTTTCCGATGAATTTCAATGTTATTTGTACAGTGGTGAAACAGCGCCCCCACCTGCATTTCAGCTCGGTTAAGGACAGATAAACAGAAGAAGACTGTTGGGCCTTGTTGGCCATATCAACTGTCCAGTATATTGACCTTCACACAAGACCTACACCAATTATTAGGGGTATAATAATTAACCGATACAAATTTTAAATCAATTTTAAAGTAATATTACTACATTGATACACGGATCCCTGAATCGATCTAAATGTACTATGAACAGATCAATGGTTTGATTTTAACATTATAAATCAGTTGAATTATTTGAATTAAGCTATTACACTGCTATTAACGCGCCGTCAAACTCGTGTGAAAATTCAAAGGTTGGCGGCACTCTCACACGACTGGTCACAGGAACGTTAACTTTGCAAAATGTCCGATAGTGGTAGGCGGCCGTTTGAAATTCACGCTCGGTTCACAATTTGTCATACCATTTCACAATGGGAAATTTATGCTATGCTAATTATGCTATGCTAGCAACAGCTGGCTTGTTCTTCTGGGCTTCTTCTATGATCTGCTTTCTGCTACTGTGTGTGGTGCTGCCTCCAGTGGTGAACAAAAGGCAAGCAGAGGCAGTGCCAACACGCTGCAGCACAGTAGTAAAAACCTGAAGAAGGTCCCTGGTTATTCATGAAATATGTATTTGAAGGTAAGCAATGGCACTTTTGGCTTATTCTAAGTTATGATGGAAAATGAATAAACAAAGAATTGTATTGGATTGCATCATATCGCATTGAATTGAATCATTCCATAATTAAAAACCATCGTCCCAGAACAGTATCGTAGCCCATGTATCTAGATACGTATCGTGTTGTTTTATAAGGGAGAGGTGCACACTTCTATCAATTATGTTTGTCAATTACTCAACTGACAGACACTTTCTACACAATAATGACTATATTTAGAATATATAAATTCCTAAAGTTGTTTATTAATAAAAAACAGCAAACCAGCTTCAACAAATACCAGCTTCTCAAAAATGATAATCTTATATTTTATCTTATATTACTGTAAATTGAATGTGTTTTGGACTGTTTATTTGACAAAACCAAATACATTTAAAGATATAATGTTGGACTCTGCAATGACTGAGCAATTTTGAAAAAATAATCAAGAGATTCATCACTCCGTGCATGTTTCAGTTGCTACTACAGCTTTACCAGTTATGCAATATTAATGAGAAATTTAACATTATCTGCCCTATATGGTACAGCGGTCAGAGGTCGGCAGCTATGCAACAGCTTCAGAAAAGCTGGTATCCATGCCAAGAAGGACTTTTTATTAAGAATGTTTGCTAACCGAAAGCTCTAAAACTGGAGTCCAAATGCTTAATGAGCCTCTAACTTGGAGCACTACATGTTGCCTAGGTGTTTTTTTTATTCCATTTCATGAGGCACCTGTTTGCCCTTACACTTCAGTGTCAAGTATCACAGCAGGTTTAACAGCTCCTCTTCAGAATTCCGGCCTGGCATTAGTCTGTCTAATCACAGCCAACTGATGCTTACCCTGTGAATGATGCCCGCCGCGTGGAGGTGTTTGATACCACACAGCATCTGATAGAGCAGATAGGACAGCCTCTCATGGTCCAGCTCCATCTGGATGACCTGGCACAGGTTGGCATCCATCAGCTCCATCACCAAGTATCTGCCAGAGCAAGCGCAGTTGACACGAGTAATCGTGCAAGCACACATACTCAAAACTGAGTGATTTAGTTTGTTATTTATGACTATATGCATGATCTGTAACAAAAATGCAGTTATATTCAACATTTTTGTTTTCACTCTCATTTTCATGAGTTGAACTCAACGATCTCAGACTTCTATGCAAACAAAAGGTTTATTTTCCTGATATTTTGTTCAAATCCATGTTAGTGAGCACTTCACCTTTGCCAAGATAATCCATCCACCTGGTTGATATGTTATATCATGATGCTGGTTAAACAGCATGATTATTGCACAAATGTGCCTTGGACTGGTAACAATGAAAGCCCACTCTAAAATGTGCAGTTGATCTTGAAAAAAGGTCTTTATTAGGAGAAGAAGCCAGATGTTACAGTCTTGGGCTGGTGGTTGTGAGACTGGTTGGAAACGACGCTGGAGGCAGCTAATGGTGGTGAAATAGACATTCAGTTTATGGGCAGCAGCTCTGGTGGACATTCCTGCAGTCAGCATGCCAATATTGCACGCTCCCTCAAAACGTGTCACATCTGTGGCATTGTGTTGTGTGATAAAACTGCACATTTGAGAGTGGGCTTTTATTGTGACCAGTCCAAGGCACACGTCTGCAATAATCATGTTGTTTAATCAGCATCTTGATATTGCACACCTGCCAGGTGGATGGATTATCTTGGCAAAGTTGAAGTGCTCACTAACACAGATTTTAACAAATGTGTGACATGGGAGCTAATGAATCCCAAAAGCTGTGGATTTGCGAATTGGGGTAAGAATTGTTAAAATGTCCTAATTCAATGACTGATCTGGCATTGATGAAATCACTGATTTACTAGTGTGGTCTGTTTAACCGTTGCGTCCTGAATATCCTTCGGCCATCTGCCATTGTGAACACTGACCTGTATATGGTTAATTAGCTACAACATTTCTATCAGTGTATGTTCTGACAATTGTGTGTTGTTTTATTTCATTAGTATGACCAAAGCAGGTGGTCACCTCACTGAGTCTGGTCTGCTTGAGGTTTCTTCCTATAATCAAAAAATCTATAAGGGAGTTTTTCCTGACCACTGCGGCCAATGTGCTTGCTCATGGAGTGGGTAAGGTTTAAACCTTGCTGGTGTGCAGTGCCTTGATGCGGCTATGTTGTGATTTGGCGCTGTGTAAATAAATGGATTTGAATAGAATTGTGACTTAAACTTGAGAGTCTTTTGTGTGCACAGAAGAAATTTGAGATATTTTACTTCAGTGCTTAAAAAAATGTGAATGAAAACAAAAGTGTTGCATTTAGATTTTTGTTGAGTATCTGTTTCACATCCAGTTACTTACAAATCTTGGAATTCTTCAAAAGATTTTTGGGGTGTGAACACATTTAATAAGCCGATAATCTGTGGACATGAAATGACATTTAAATGTCAAATACTTTAACATTTTGCATCTAAAATATCACACTTGTCAGCGGTGAAATGTATTGTGAGGACTCACTAAAAACGCATGCGTGTGGTACTTACATTTTTGTGATTGACACATTTCATAAGTACTAGTTCTCTGTACGCCCTTTTAGCGTGCGTCTGGTTTTGAAACGGCCGGCTCAGCTTCTTGATGGCAACATTTCGTTCAAGGACCTGGTCATAAGCAGAGCTGAAGAACAAAGTTATGAATAAGTTGCAGGTGAAGCAGCACAGTCAATAAAGCAACTTAAAATTTCTGTGCCTGCAAAAAATAAATAATCAGTTGTAGGCGTGTTTGAAATTTACATGGATTTCAAAGGCTGTAAGGCAACATTAAATGTGTTTTTCTTTTATTTTCTCAATAATGTCCTTGCAATGTAACTGGAGACAATAATCCATATGTCCCCAAGTAGCGAATCGCTGTACAAACTATAAAATCTAGCAAGTTCCTTCAACTCAAATGTTTTGAGGAAACCAACTGTGTTAAAACATTTTTGTAAACTCAAATAAATCAAAATATGAAATTACTTGAAATAAGTAAAATATAAGTTCATATAAATATATGAAATAAATTACATTAAATCGTGTGAAGAAATAATGTAATAACTAAGTATTTTGTATTCATTCACAACATTCCTCAAATAACCTAAAATATATAATATTGAATTTATTTAAATTAAGCAAGACGAAATTAAATATAGATTTTTCCTCACATGGGAATTGTGTGGGATTATATGGGATTGATGTGCTTTCTGTGGTCTAAAGGTTTAAAGTGCCTGTAAAGCAAATTCAGATTTGCTTCAAAACACATTATGCATGTTAGAAATGCTTTGCTGATCACATGTTAAAATGTGTTCAACCATGTGTATTTTTTATTTTATTTGGAGTTTGACTGGATTTCTGTGTTTCACCACAGATTTTTGGTGGGAGGTGGCTTAAACCGAACTGTATGACGCACACGGGTTCACTTCCAGAGGCATTAGTATCCGCCTACTTAAAGCTGGAGCCGATTTGAATCTCTGCTCCGGAGCAGTAGGTGGTGGTAATGCACCTTTTATGCTGGTTGCCAACCACCGTTAAACAAGGAGAAGAAGAAGAAAACTAATCTTTTGTTATTCCGTTCAAACTTTGAGTCT
>OMMV01063532.1:0-10500 GCA_900302635.1 Chatrabus melanurus
GTCTTGGATACAAGCGGCAGAAATGAGGTTCCTCTGTCGGGTGTCTGGGCTTACACTCAGGGACAGGGTGAGAAGCTCGAATATCCGGGAGAGACTCGGAGTAGAGCCGCTGCTCCTTCGTATCAAAAGGATCCAGTTGAGGTGGTTCGGGCATCTGGTGAGGATGCCCCCTGGTCGTCTCCCTAGGGAGGTCATCCAGGCACGTCCAACTGGGAGGAGGCCCCGGGGAAGACCCAGGACATGCTGGAGGGATTATATTTCCCAGCTGGCTTGGGAACGCCTCGGGATCCCCCAGGAAGAGTTACAGTTCTTGGCTGAGGATAGGGAAGTGTGGGCGGAGCTGCTTGGTCTGCTGCCACCGTGACCCAGGCCTGGATAAGCGGTAGAAAATGAAAGGATTAATCAATAATTAGAAATATTCATTATTTTTGATTGCCATTTTGAAATTTCAAGACTAAAACTCCCATTTTGGATTTTAAAAGTTGTTTAATTGGATTTCCTATCCCAGAAAACATATAGTTAGACACCAAAATTGTTCAAATTTTAGGGTATTGGTAAATTTGACCCCTGACATAAAGTGCATTGACCTTTCCACATTTCAGGTCATAGTGACGTAATGGAAGGTCGGACATAGGTCAAACTATATATTTTGGATTCTGCGTGACAAGACGATTAATTTTTGAAGGGATTGGAACATTTTTGACTTTTGACCCCCCCAGTTGACCCCATTTTGACCCCAAGCAAAAATTGCTGACCTTTTTGAGAGGGAAACTCAAGTCAAATTTGTTTAGTATCCATCAGGCAACCCAAAACCACTTTCAAATCTTGGTCCCCGTGAAAGTGTCACAGGACGTTAAGATTGTTCTTCTACTACTTTGTGTGCATAAATGAAACCTTAGATCTTTTACTTCAGTGCATAACATGGGAACGAAACCAGAAGTGTTGCATTTATATTTTTGTTGCGTGTACAATCTGATTTTCTTATTAGTCACAGAAAACAACCTGATATAAAAACACTCACTTCTGATACTCGGGGGTTTTCCTGCAGTTAGAAATACAGTGATAATAGCAAGCATCTAAATGGTAAACAATAGAATAAACAATACCGATGATGAAATATGTCACTTGTGTTTTCTGTTTTATTATTTTTATTATTATGATGTTTGAGATTGGTTTATATGTGTCAAAGGCATGTATATAGGTTTGAATGGGATGAATAAATGTGCTGCTGCTGCTGTTATTGATGGTATGTTTGATTTCTTCCCTGATAGCGTTGGCAGATGTCCTACTTTTGTGGCCTGCTGTGTATCTGCAATCTAACAGAACAAATTTCTCCTCCTCATCAAGAGTACACATCCTGCCGCCCACCTTCATGGTTTGCAGAAAGCAATAACTGGAGTGTTTCACTTTTGTACCTACAACGTACTTTGGTTTCTCACTTTAGGTCAGAGTGAGAAATTAATTTGATCAAAACTATTGGTGCATGGACACAGCTTTGCCACAAGGTGGCAGCATAATACAGACAGCGTGTGGCGTTCATGTGGCCTAGATTCTCACACAGATATCTGTGGGCCACCATCCAGGTTGGTGTCTGTGAGGGCGACCACTCGGTAGACAAACAGTCCTGGGGTTTTTCTAATGGAACATTATTTCACTGTGTTACTTGAGAAAAGCAGCTTTCTCCTTATAGATGAACCGGGTGGCTGCTGCACAAACATAAACGCTTCGACCGCCTGTATACCAAGTTAAAAAGAAGTTAACCTTCCCCTCGGTTTAGAAGGGGACATTTGGAATTGGGTGCCATAGTGCAGATGGTCCTAGTTAATGTGTTTATGTTTATTTTTTAATCCTCTGATCCTGCAGCTGCTGAAAAATCAAACAGTTAGACTGGGGTGGAAAAAAATGCTGCACAGATTAAATCGTAAATTATAAACATCCGAGGCCTTAAGAAATTGTATCAAAAACATTATCTGTCCCCAGGGCCGATAGTTTGAGACCCCTAACTTAAATACTCCCATACTCTTGCATAATGCATAAAACACAGGATCCTTCTGTTCTGTTCCTGAAATCTTTTTTGGAGGACCCGACCCTGCTTGGAACTCTTATTTGGAGGACATCCATACAAATATCAGTGTTTTTTTCTCTCAGATTCAGTTTGGTTTTCTTGCCCACCGTGTTCTCCTACGGTTGTGTTAGTTTGTCCCTCGACTGTTTTGGAATTCATTTCTGAACGTTGTTCTGTCGAACGAGCCAAACTCCAGCACCCAGCAGAGTTTTTAACATTTCTTTGGACTGCGCTGTTCGTTTCAAATACGTACAGATTTTTCTGTGAGCTTGGACTCGAGCTCTCGTGGTCGGGGTGGTCGAATATAGAGTTTGATAAATGATTGAGCTGCTGTGTTTCACAACGGCTCGCGCATTGCAAAGCTGTGACAGAGCAGTTGGATTGTACGTACGAGCGTACTGGGACAAGTGTGGAAATAGTTGATGAAATAAGATAGGGGAGAAATGTTTGACCACCTTTGTAAATTCATCCACCTGGGGTTCAGATGATTGCTGGTTACAGCACAACGACTGACCCACGCTGCAGGGAGATGATTACTTTCAAATTGCTGCAACATTCTTGAAAACCAGAAGTGATCTCAGAGCAAGTTATTTGATGACCCTTGCAATAAGCCTGACCTTGATTTGCACTTGCTCCAAAACTCAAACCTTTAGCATCACCCATAAATCTTCAAGTTCTACTTTGTCCATTGTTTCCTTTTTGTTTTGTGTGATTGTTCACGATGTGCTCCGCTGCACTCCATTACAATATTATGCCTCAGTTGAAAAAAAAAGCTCCCATCAGTGCTAATCTATCAAGTCTTGACTGAACCGAACCCAGTGAGCCTGGTTGTCCCTCTGCTGATGACATTCATGACTTCAGGACAGGAGCCAACACTTTAAAGTTGATACAGCGGGGCCGTAATGTACTCACATGTCAGGAAGTGTTTTGGAAACTTCGACTCTTCAAAGACACTGTTCTCACGCAGCAGGCACAGTATGATTTGCAGAGCATAAGTCAAGACCAACTCGACATTTTGACATTTTATTTGTTGAAAGAAAACTGACTCGTCGCTCCAACTGTGCTATCATTCTTAGTCAACATGGCACGTGATAAACACATTTTCTATTTTATTTTATCATGCAAAATCCAAATTGGTCTCGGCTATAAATGATCATATTCAGTGCTTGATGCCCGGTGTGATTAATGAGATGTGTTCAGATTTAGGAAAATCATTTTCACACGGGATGAGTGGAATGATTTAGTAGATGAGATTGTCTCTTGATCAAAATCAAAGATGAGTGCATACCTTCTCCAATGAAGAATTTGGGCACATTAGTGTACTCGGGGTTTCCTTCAGCAGCTTGTCATAAACTTAAAGGAGCCTAAAGAGGTTCAGTCCACATCCCAACATTTTGTTTCCAGTCTCACTATGAACACAATCATCATATTCATGTTGTAACAAGATACAGATATCGTTTATACCTTAGACCTACTCTGCATAACCAAGTCTAATCTGGGAGAGTGCGCTGGTGCCGGCACTACACCCCGGAACTGTCCCGGGTCCTGGATGGCAACCACCCAGGCAGACAACTGATCCATCCCCATCTCTCGAAAGTAACCATCTATCTGCCGCAGCCAGGAGAAACGTGTGTGTCCCCTTGGCCTTCTCCAGCCACTTGGGTCCGAAACACTGCTCATCTGAGTCTTCCTGAAGGCGCAGTCACACCTAGACGTTTGGGCCAACGTAGACAAATGTATTAGCAAACGTCGGTGTCCGCTAGCCTCTGTTGGGCTCCGCCGTCCTCCACTAACAGCCGCCGATGAACGTCGACCACGTCCAAAAATTTTCAACATGTTTAAAACTTCTCTGCGTTTGCTGAAGTACCTCTGGCTACGATGGAGGCCGTTAGAGAAAGTTTATCTCCGCTAGCTGCTGCTAGCCTCTGCTGGGTAACGTGTGGGTGCTGCTTCATCCTGCCTGATCAGAATCACTGGACAGTGGTGTGTCGAACCCTCCTCCCACATGTTGCCATGTTGGCAAAGGTCCCGCTTGTTCTAATGGAGCGTTGGCTAATATGCACCTCTGCTGGCCTCCACTAGCACCATGTTGTGGAACACCATGCTGCGTTTGAGTTTCGCTACCAAACTCCGGTAACGTGATTTTTGCTGACGTTTGGCCACTTTTCTCGACCTTTCCCTGCATTCACCAAACACTGGGGTAAATGTCATCGTGTGACTGCGCTTAAGTGTGACTTAACAGTCACCACTCATTTGACCCTCAGTCATTCCAGTGATACCCAAGTATCCTCCAAGTAGACCAAGTACCAAAGACATCCAGCCTTTGCCTTACGTCACTGGTTAGCATCCAAGTCTCACAACCATACAGTAAGACAGGAAACACCAGGACCCTAAAGACTTGGACCTTCATTCTCCTGCAAAGATATCGGCATCGCCAAACACCTCTGTCCAGTGACCTCATAACTCTGTAAGTTCTTCCCAGGTGTCTCCCAATCTCCGAGGCCGAGGACCCAGAGAGATGGATGTCACTGCCAAAGTAAGTGAATGTCTCTACAGGTTCAATACTTTCACCACATACAGATACACTTCTGTTGGCCAAGTCCAGGGAGTCCTTGAAAGGCTGGATCTTAGGCATGAGCCAGGACAATCGCAAACCCAGATGCTCTGATTCCTCACTCAGCTTCTCAAGTTCTGCAGTCAGGGTATCCATTTATTCGGCAAAGATCACAGCATAAGTAAAGTCAAGGTCAGTAAACCTTTCCTCGTTTACAAAAGCACCTAAGCTGCTGGTTTCCAAAACCCTGCATAGATCACTTAACAGATAAATGTATATAAAAAAGTAAATATCTGATAATGTTGTACTATCAAAGGGGCAACACTTTGCCTTTAGCACTCTTTACAAGCATGTAGGAGTGATTTTGAGTTGCTGGTTACAATTTAAAGCACTTGACTAATAAGTAATCTGCAGCTGAGGTGATTCTGAAAGTGGATCTTCTTCTTATACCTGTTGGATCAGTGCAGCATGAACTTCAACATTTCACTGAATGACCAAAAGTATAGGATTATGGCTGAATAATATCGTGATTTCTTTTCCCCCTGCAGTGAATCATGTTCATATCTTGATATGTGTGTTACATTTTTGAAGAAGTACTGTCCTTTTCTGTTGGGAACCCCACTGTTTCATGTGTGTGCTAAATGTCTGTGCAAATCATGGGAGATAAATAATAAACCAAAGTAATCTCACACAACTTCGCACGCGTTTGAAGACATGCTACAAGAAAGGTGACAAATTAAAATAACACTGCTCATCATCAGAGTTGCGTTAGTGTTTTCATCCTGATGTTTTACAAAGAAAATCATTACCTGACTGATGTGAGATCTGTTCACCGGTTAACTCCTCCGTGTCCGGCGTGCAAAGCTCCACTTTGCGCTTTGCGCCACGGAGCTGTAACCGGAGTCCCGCTGAAGAGGTCGCGCAAGGACTTCTGAAGGAGTTCAACCCGTGCTCCAGCGTGCGTGTTTCATTCAGTGAAACGGAACACCCCGCATCTCTGTCTGAAGCCTCTTCGGAAACAGGTTTGATTATATTTAAAAGCTTGACCCGGGAGAGAAACCTAAACAACTGTCTGCGCTAATCTTAGCAGAGCGGCGGCGCACCACGAGGAATTCTAATATTGTCTGTCCTCAGATGTGTTCCAAAAGGCAACTCTCATCAAAAGATTTACACTTTGGTCTGCAGTTAGGTGGGAAAAGTATCAGTTACCAACCAAATAGCACTCTTAATTTGAAGGATTTTATTATGTAGACTGTGCGCCTCTGTTATTACACAGTAATAAATATCTTTACATAAGTAACCTATTACTTATTATTATTATTATTATTATTATAGTTGTTTTAAGGTCCATATGTCGTGCGTAAAAGGAGCCGTGCGCTTCAGAGTGGCCCAGAATAATTTCACTCAACTATTAATGTTTGTATTTTCCATCAAACTCATGCTGATATGAGCTCTCATATTTTTATCTGATGTGGTTTGCTCATAATTCTATAATTATTTGGCTGAAAAGCCGCAAAAACCAGAAGTGCAGTGCTTCGTTATGAATCCAGACATTCATTTTCATATCCTTTAATCATTATGTCAAGGAGAGAAAGTTGCTTGCGACGATGTCACCTGATTTGGATTGAAAGAACTTTGGTAAGGAGAAAAAAAAAATCTCCCCACCCCCACAGAAGCGGAGACCGCCCACCAGAGACAGTCAACCCGAGACCCCTTATAGACTTAAAAAGAGAGGCTGCATTCTCAGACTGACACTTATTCTACACTGCCACCTTAAGCAGATTACTTTTTGCGCTGCCAGTGTCAAATACGTGCTTCACTTTGCCTCTCCATCATGTTCAGGATGCTGAAACATCACCTTCACCCGGGCATTATTCTCTTGTTGATATGGCTTTGTCACCTCATGGAACATCAAAAAGTTCAAGGTAAGCCTCCTCAGTCTTTTTGTTTGCATCTTTGCGGGGTTTTTTTTCAAAAACTTGAGACTGCTGTCAGCCACACTGAAAAAGCTGCACGAGAGTCGGATAAACTGGAAACTTTTCCCAAATGACTTTCCCTGTTTTTCCCGCTGATATAAGTGCGCGGACACCAGACACTGCCTGCGCCCATAAAACAGGTGTCATATGGGACACTTTCAAAGTCAGACTAAGTTTTGCAGCCACGGTAAGACGCACAAAGCCGGCAAGCCGTGTTGGTGACAGCGCGATGTTGACCTGTCTGTGCTCACTTTAACAAAAAAATGTGTCAAAGTTAAAACGCATATCCACTGTTGGTTTATGTGCGTTTTTACGCACACGCTTCCATTTGTGTTTGTTGTATTTGCCAGCTCGGTTATTTATAGAAATAGAGTGAAAAATCATTAGTTCCAATTGAAAGCGCAAATATATTAAATGAGGCTGTTTGCGCACGCAGTTCATGAACATTTGGTCTTATGTGTCGGTTAGTGGAAAACAGATAATGTTTAAATCAAACTTTAATTGGCTTGTTCAGGAGAAAATCCTTGTATGTCTGGTATATTGTTCTGTGCCATTACAGACGGCGCTGTGGCTCCAGCCGCGTGCGTTTTGCGCTATTTAACGCTGTCTAGACGTTCCACTTTTTTGTTGTGCAGTGATAACAAGGAGGCTGTGCGCATAAAGGAACCCCGCACCCCTACAAATATTCTTCTCACTTTTTTGGGGGGTTTGTGGTCGCATTGTAAAGGCTGTCAGTCACACATGGGATAGGCAAGTGTTAACACAGTCTCGCACAAAATCAGACAAAATACTGCCGGGAGGCGAAGGGGAGGGAAGGAGGGAGGGAGCGTCTCGGATAATACAGGCTGAGTGTGTGTGTGGTGCGTCTGGGTCAGCGGTTTCAGACGTTCAAGCGTGCGACAGAAGGGATTCTTTATGATGATTATGATATTGTGTTCACAGCTGGGAACTGCTGGCTGCAGCAGGGAAAGAACGGGAGGTGCCAGGTGCTCTACGTGCCCGGGATGAGCAGGGAGGAGTGCTGTCGGAGCGGAAGACTGGGGACGTCCTGGACCGAGGAGGACGTCCCCAACAGCACACTCTTTAGGTGGATGATCTTCAACGGCGGAGCCCCCAATTGCATACCTTGCAAAGGTGGAGGTGCACCCCCTTTTCCTTTCGTTTTTGCATAAAACACATTCCACGCTGTGTAATCCCCCTTGCGTAAATTAACCCTTTTAGCGCTTTTACGCATAAAAAAAAATCTCTCTCTTTTTTGTTTTTGTTTTAATTCATTAGAAACCTGCGACAATGTTGATTGCGGGCCCGGAAAGAGATGTAAGATGAACAGAAGGAGCAAGCCGCGCTGCGTGTGCGCGCCGGACTGCTCCAATATCACCTGGAAAGGACCAGTATGTGGCTCGGATGGAAAGACCTACAAAGACGAATGCGCGCTGCTCAAGTCCAAATGTAAAGGCCACCCCGACCTGGATGTGCAGTATCAAGGAAAATGCAAAAGTAAGTGATTTTTTTAAATCCTCACTTGTGAGATTCCATCTCTCTCTATTTTCCCCACTTTTCGCGCTCTTGCCTCCTATTCACAAAACCATGTTTCTATTTTCGGCTTGACAGAAACGTGCAGTGACGTCTTGTGCCCCGGCAGCTCCACGTGCGTCGTGGACCAGACAAACAACGCATATTGCGTGATGTGTAATCGGATTTGCCCCGAGGTGACGTCTCCTGAGCAGTACCTGTGTGGAAACGACGGGATCGTGTACGCCAGCGCGTGTCACCTGAGAAGGGCGACCTGTCTCCTGGGCAGATCCATCGGAGTGGCGTACGAGGGCAAATGCATCAGTAAGTGCATGAGCGTGAGACCTGTCTCCCCTCAGAGCGCCTCCAGCTGCTGACTTTGAATACTGTTTGAGTTCTTTCTTCTTGGCTCTCTCTGCAGCTCCTCAGTGCTCCTTTTTTGCCAACATTCCACTCAGGAGGGGGTCTCGAGTAAAAGAGTGTTTGGTAGTTGCTTGTGTTTGCTCAAGAAATGATAGACATCTTATTATTTCCTGATGTTGGCAGAAGTATCCCATATGGGAGAAGAGAAGGGTGGGGGGGCAACACAACTGGGGGACCCTGGTGAAGACGTGCTTCCAGTTAGAGTCACACAACGCAGTGATGTGTCTTTAAAAAAGCTTGTTAATAACTTGCCCTGCTGTCCTTCTAGAGGCCAAATCCTGTGATGACATCCAGTGCAGCGCTGGGAAGAAGTGTCTTTGGGATGCTCGGATGAGCCGGGGCCGCTGCTCGCTCTGTGAAGAGACGTGTCCGGAGAGCAGGACGGACAAGGCCGTGTGTGCCAGCGACAACACCACATATCCCAGCGAATGTGCCATGAAGCAGGCTGCTTGTTCGATGGGGGTGCTGCTGGAGGTCAAGCACTCAGGATCTTGCAACTGTAAGTAAAAGACAAAAATTCATGAAGAATAAAAAAAAAAAAACACGCCCTTCCCCTCCAAAGACAATTATTTCATGTTGCTTCCCTGATAAAACCACTCCTGAACGTGCCCCACCACCCGACTTATCCCTAACCTCCCTCCCGGCGCCACCACCGAGCACATCCAAGCAGAAAGGACTTGAGAATGGAAGAACTCGCATGAGCTTGTCTTTGTCTCTGGCTTTTGTTCTTGTGTTCATTTAAAAAAAAATCATTCTGCAAAACAAAATGACAGAAATCTGAATGAAAAAGCAAACATCTACATCATAAGTCAGCAGACTCTCTTGGTCTCTCGGGAAGACGAATTGAAATAATCAAGAAGACTAGTTGACTTGTTGCAGTGGAACAATCGTGATATTTAAAAGACTAGTTTGTGCTCATCACGTTAGTGACCTGCAGGAGCGGGTTGCCTTAAATTTCATGCAGTTTTAAATGACTAATATTTTTGTTTTTCCTAATAGTCGACATATCTTTGCAGCTTGTAAATTCCGTGGTCACGTTGCTAATATCATGGTGTATTTGTGTTTTTGTATTTTTTTTTCCCTTTTTGTTGCTTTTGGCTGTAATCAGGATATTCAAACTGCACTGCCTCCTGTGACAAACAAACACCACCCTGCCAACATGTCAATCAGAGCAGAATCCATTGAAATACTCTCGAACGACGTGCATAAGGTGATTGTAACTTTGGTGCCACGATGCAAAACGATGAGCTCTTTCTTGTGCTCACAAATTTGGGTTATGTGGTCAAATTGTACGATATTCCCAAGGAATTATCGGTTTTACATTCCACGTTGCTCCTCGTAAGATAGCGCCTTGTTCATTTCTTTCTCCTGAGTACCTTAATGTGATGCGAGTTAAGGTATGCAGAGGAACCCAAGGGACCAACATTATGATCACCTCATGAGCGAAATACAAATGTGATATTTTACATAGAATCCATAAAAGCTCATACGACACTTCTCATGTCGTGTGAGAAAAGCTAACGTTCATCATTTGATTTTTGATGCTGTTTCTGTGAATGTGTATGAGAAATCACAAATCCATTTGGATTGATGAGGGACTGACTGTTGTTGTTGTTGTGTGTGTGTGTGTGTGTGTGTTTGCATTGTTACTCTTGCTTACGTGCTTTTTAAAAAAAAAGTGTTTTGATGTAAATCGCTTCTGAAAAAAAAAGAAAATACCTCAGAATTGTGTTGATGATCTTTGACCTGCTTGCCTAAGCCAAGCTGTGACACAGAGTCCTCCCTCCCAGTACCACCGACTGCACGTTTCAGTCAAAATCCGACACAACCGATGTAACGTAACAGCAATGTTAACATGGAAACAGCAAATCCTTGAACACAAGAGCACTTTTGTTGTGTTGTGTGTGTGCTTGCTTTCAGGAATCTGCCCAAAAAGTGATCAGAGCCACTGGAACCAGCAGCCACCCCCC
>OMMV01063624.1:0-20110 GCA_900302635.1 Chatrabus melanurus
CAAAAGAACAGTTCAAGGAAATCATTAACATCCCAAAATTACCATGACATTCATGTCCATGATGAGTGTTTGTTAACTTCTAACCACAACTGTATGGTTGCTTACCTGCAAAATTTCCATCACTGCATGTTCTGACAATTCAGTATTAATTTATTTGTTAGTATGGCCAAAGCAGATGGTCACCCCTCTGAGTCTGGTCAACTTGAGGTTTCTTCCTATAATCAAAAAATGTCTGAGGGAGTTTTTCCTTACCATGGTCATCTGGTTGCCGCACTTGGATCTTAGTCTTGATCCAGGCTTTTAATGACTTCCTGGACTCAGCCATCAGATCTGTATGTAGTGAAAGTTTTGAACTTGCAGACACATTCACTTATCTCGGCAGTGGCATTCATGTCTCTGGGTCAACGTCCTTTGAGATCGAAAGACACCTGGGAAGAGTATAGTTGATATGATGTTACATCCTGCGATGCTCATAGTTTATATGGTCATATTTGTTTGCTATTTTCTGCTACTCTTTTACTTCAAGTTCACTCAAAAAATAACTCATTGTATAAAGTCAATTCAGTTTGGGCAGGATTTCTATCAAATACATACATGTAGTCCCGCCCAAACAAAGTACATCCAAGAAATATAATTTAATTATTTGAGTTGGGATTACATATTTTTATTGTGTGGAAATCCGGCCCCAGATTGAATTGAGTTCATCCAGTGAGTTCTTCTTTTGAGCGTTCTGTTGACTTGCTTTCGAAGCCAACCTTAAAGGACATTTAAGGAGCCATTCAAGAAACTACACATTTTAGCAGTTCCACATTGGCTTTATTTTTCAGCACCCAAGGCTGTCGCTAGTTGTGAAAGTATGGTGGCCAATCAGGACCACAACACTTTCAAATTAAAACAACACTAGCAAATGTAGAAAACACCTGGACTAATTCAACAACAGGTAGTAGCATCCAAAAACATTTTGCAAATTGTATAAATAAATTTAATATATAAACCTACAACACATGCAACAATTTAATTTGTTATGGTGTCTACTGCAAAGTCACACAATGCACCCAAACACAGAAATGCTTTGCAAAGCTCCACAACACAATGGAAGTACAAACTACACAAAAAGAGGATTCTGCCCGGAGAACTTTTAATGACTTCTCCTGTTATCAAATCATTTTGTTACATGTGCGGACGTTATATTTGTGTTTGCAAGTGTTTTAGAAATTTGCAAGAGGTTTTTTTCTGATTCAACTACTTGTTCTTGAATTGATGCAGGTGTTTTTGTCATTGCAAATGTTTTCTGCATTTACTAGTATTGTCTTAATTTGGAAATATTGTGGGCCCTATCACGCACTGTATCAAAGCAATGTGTCATGTTGGGAAATGTAGTCTACCTTTTAAAAAATCTGTCATTTTGTGAGCAGCAGGTTAGCTACATTGTTTTTTGGATTTATGGTGCAAGGTGAAGAATTACATGTGCACAGGTCACCAGTGTTTTCACAGTGAGAAGGCTGGTCAGGTACGACTCCACCAACGAAAACAGATGGTTTTACTGAAGCCCGATTTCACGATTACCCGTGGCTAGCTAGCTGTCCATGTAATTCAGAGTGCACAGGCTGCACCTGTGGGCTGAGGAAGACATGCAGCCGTGCTGCTTCACTTCTGTGGACGGTAAATCCTGTTATTTTGTTTATAACTCTTTGCACCCATTAATTATTAAAATGTGCCTGCACAGTGCAGCATGTTGGCAGTCAGACTGTAAAAAATGGTTGATTTGTGCATGAGTTTGCCTGTGTGCACACATTGCTTGGTTATTTCATACATGTGACATAAAACTGGATTCATGGAGCAGGGTTGCATTATTTTGTTACATTTCTAAGCTTAAAATGTTAAATTGTGCAATATGGAGGCTGTCATGTGAACTCCACAATGCTGCGCCCAAAGCAGCAATAAATGTTAAACATCTGTCCTCATTGGACAGGCTGAGTGTGACAACTCTGTCTGGCTAAAAGCCAACGAATCTAATTTTTATCAAAACTAATGGCCGTCATAAACCATCAATATGGCGATTCAGCCTTACTCCAGATCTGAATGCATTTTAATGGTGTAAGTGGATCCTCCTTTTTTGAGCCGTGGATCGGAACATCTGATTTCAAATGAATTTCTTTGCTTCAACCAACAGAGTTCAAAACACTAAAAGATGTGGCCGCCCTACGGTCCTTCAAAATGTCTCCTGAAGATCTAATTTTACTGATCCGCCAGCCACAGCTGTAAGCAATAACATCAAAGTGAGCGGTAATGCCGATCCCGCTTGATATCACCTTCAAGCTGAAAATACCCCAGCGTACTGGAGACAAAACAACCATTCAACATCTGCTGGGAGCCCCCCTGGCTCTGCTTTAATGCATTTGAACAGAGGATGTGCAGCGAGGAAATATTGTAGGTCGCCACAGCGCAGACAGAACAATGAACGTTTACCATAATGATAGCGCTGCACTGTGGGCTCACGCATTGAAGCGCTTCAGTCTGTCATTAACATACTGTCCAAGTAAGGACATCTGCAGTGGAAGCCAGACATGCTCTACATAAAAGGGTGAAACCAATCAATCAGGCTGCAGCGCGGCAATAATCCATTACACTCCACGTTATTGAAATACATTCAAATTAAAAGACTATTTCCAGGGCTTCTGCTCTAACGTGCAATAGGCACCATTCACAGCACCGAGTGTCAATAGTATGATTATCACAAATAAGCTCAAAGCAATTTGGCCTTCTGCATTAACGGCGAAATGGCTCCAAAGGCGGAAACATGCCTGACATTAGACCATCTGATCATTTAAATCTATTTTTGATTGTCGGACATACGAAACCCCGCCTCGGATATCATTAATTGCTTGTCCTCGCTTTTTCAGTCAACATAATGCTTCCTCTCCTTCTATGTGCAATGTGATCCATTGAATCTGAGATGTAATTTACATGTTTGGCGAGACATCTTACAGCCATTTGGCCAATATCAGACTCAAAAAAGTTTAAGGAGGCAGCTCTAAAGGCTACATCAGCAATTTTTATCAGGAATGAATTTCACTGTGGACTGTTTTAAGGGCTTTCCTGTCCAGGAACTCTTAATATTTAATTCAAATTTTAATAGTAATAATAATAAATTATGCACAAAAAGAAATGTTAATTTACTGTAAAACTGGAAGGCACTCAGAGACGATATAGCTCTGCCAAGATCCAACATCTCCTGTTCGTCCTTAGCTGTTTTGTCAAATAACATAGAAATCAATGGTAAGCATTATGAAAATCTTGTGTAAATATTATTCTCAATCTACATTTCATTAAAAAAATTATGTTCTTTGACAAAAGTTAGAGGTGTTTGGTGATGCTGATACCTTTGCAGGAGAATGAAGATCCAAGTCTTTAGGCTCCTGATGCTTCCTCTCTTGCTGTACAGTTGACATAAGGCAATGACTGGGTATCTTAGGCTCTTTGGAAAATCCTTCGATACCACTGGAATGACTTTGTGCCAGTGACTTTGTGTCAGTTGCATTGTGAGGGAACATCAGGTAGGTATGCCATTTTGGCCATGCGGCGTGTTTCTTTGGGTATGAGGCAGCATGCAGATATCTCAGTGTTGAGGACCCCAGCAACTGGAAAAGGCGCCCATGTTGCACCTGGTTGCAGCAGATAGATGTCTACTTTCAAGAGGTGGGGATGTACCAGTTGTCTAACTGGCTGGTTGCTATCTCGGGCAATGACGTGGTGTGGTAGATGCAGCGACACGCAGCATCGGCGCATGGTCCAAGACCTGACCCGACACAAGGCCTACCTTTCTGTCAAATATCACTGAAATCCGTTCATGCTGTTTTGAGATGTGAATAACATCGGAACCAATGTCAGATATTCTAATAAATATGAATTAAAATTATTCTGGATTTGCATCTGGATCAAATAGCTTTGTGTTTTTGAGATACTAAAAACATGGGAATTGGTGGTAGACATAAAATTGTCAATTAAAACTGAATCTGGATCTGCATGCGGTTCAAAATTTAATCAACTCTTCCTTGACCAAACCCCTACCTCTGTACCAAAAGTTGAAGAAATCCATTCTTTTAGATACATCCTGCTGATTTCGGCCTTGTCCACACGGCTACGTTTTTACAGGAAAACGGCTAATTATCTATCCATTTTGGCCTTTCATCCACACTAATCCGCTGTTTTGGCCACTGTTTGAAAACGAAAACGGCTCAGCAGTTTCTGTGTGTGTGGACAGTGAAACCGTGTCTTTTAGGAAATGGTGCAGTAACGCTAACCGCCAGCGGGAGGAAGCAGCAGTATGTCCTGTCACTGTGAACGTGTCTGTGAAGCACAGAAGAAGAGCACAAACATTTCCACAGGTCAGCAATGACGGACTGTTTTTGACATGGGTGTCGATTTTAATAACATATTTAGCGATAAACATCGCGCTGCATAATCTACACGTTGCATATCTACGTACCACAGAAAGCACGGTGCACACCCTGCTTCTGTCGAGCGGACCCAGGCCCCGTGTGCGCCACTATCAGCCTCTTGCCACTCGATGTGAACACGTGACACCCTTTCAGTTTGCGCTACACTACAGCGTGCTCCAAATGCCGAAGAAGAAAGGAAAACGGCTTCATGTGGACGCAGATATTTTTAGATACGGTCATGTGCCGAATTTGTTTCAAACCGACGCTCCCAACGAAAACGCAGACATGTGGTCTAGGCCTTAAAAACAAAGAGAGATGAAAAGATGCAACAAACAAAACGGACAGTATCATCATACTTAGCAGTTCTAGGGAGATCCTTGAAATTAGTTTTACTTCAGAGCAGAGGATTTTCTATGGCATATTTACAGTTTTATATAATCACCATTTGATCCATATCTTAAGCTACATCTAGTTTTAAATGGTCTCTGAGGTTTAATCTACTTAATTGTAAATCCTCGTCATTTTGATAACTTTAAATTTACATTTACATCGCACAACAATGTACTGATCCTATATCGGAAGTTACCCGGAGTTCAGCACACATTAATTTATGAGGTATACTCGATACTATAGTTTCCCAGGCAGTTCTATTAGATTTTTTTAAATTTTTTTTTAACATTCCTCAAGGTTTTGGTAAATTGCATTCAAACATGAAAACTAACTTCATCAACAAAAGAAGTGATCTGAGCTCGGAAGGTTCTGTTGTCTGTAATTTGTTTGAAGTTGTTGAATTATTCCTTATTTTTAAAAGAATAAGTGCCCTCATAAGAACAATCTTACAGGAAGAGAAGTGGAACAAGTCGTTCGTTATGGTGTCTTAATCGGTTATTTAACGAAGACAAAGTACGACACAAATAGGACAATGACAATACAAAGGCAGGAGAAGTAATACGACAATGATCACACATAAAAACTGCTCCTGGAGACGTGTGCTCGCTCACAGCGCTGCGACCCTGTGGGACCACTTGGCCAGGATTAGCATGACAGAGTTCCTCTGCACAGGCCCATCTGCATCTTAATGAGAAGCTACAGTCCAACGCAGGCATTCATTATATATTTTATGTTGTCTTATGTTGCAATTTTGCCGCAACCAAGGAAACTTGGAATCAA
The DNA here is from genome assembly GCA_900302635.1 of Chatrabus melanurus. Taxonomy (NCBI): domain Eukaryota; kingdom Metazoa; phylum Chordata; class Actinopteri; order Batrachoidiformes; family Batrachoididae; genus Chatrabus; species Chatrabus melanurus. Next base: position 5,613 of record OMMV01063624.1, read on the forward strand.
TAATCAGTTACAATCCACATCTAAACTCAAGGTTTCTGCTGCTTTCCCTCCACTTATCTGTTACAAACCATCTCGCACATACATTCTGCTTTATGAGTCCTATTTATGTTCCACTGCCAACGATTGTTGTTCCCGGGCAAGGTGTTTCGACAGGACACAGCCAAAGGACAATCAATATAAAAATATTAAATATGCCACACAGCTGATGTGACACATAATGAAGATCTGTGGAAAGATTGCAGAAAGAAAGTTAAGAAAAGGAGCACCACAAACCTGATTACTTTGTAGGTTTATAGAGCCTGATGATTCCACAAATTCAACAGGAGATCATAATGTATAACTAGTCAATTGATTGACATGATGTTCATGTAAAACCACTGGATAGTTCATGCAAAACACTTTTAAAAGTCAGCTTTAGCAACAGTGGTCTTAGTGGCCACCAGAACCCTCCGATTAGCAACAAGGCTTCATAAATCACATGCAAACAAAAGGCCTATTCTACACGTGGCTGCCTGAACAAGTCCGGACATGTCCCACTGTGCCAACATTCCTATTTCAGCCAATATGTAAAAAAATTATTGCAAATTATTATGTTAAAATATGACAATATGGCCCAAAATAGGAGGTTCACTGTTCCAAACCTGTATCTATCAGAATCCAAGATTTCAGACCTGAATATGCAGTAGATTTTACAGAATTATTGACAGACATTTTGCAGACACACTCTCTTGCTGAATCAATGATTATCTCCATTATGCCTGTGCTTGTCCTGCTGATCACACTCTTCAGGTTTTAATGCTTAGAACTCGTTATCGTAAATTATTTGACAATTTAATGCTTATTATTATTTTTGCAGAATTTTTTTTGCGCAATACAGTGTATAATGTAAATAATTTGTTTTGGCTGCTCCCATTTCGATATGGATCTGCATGTTAATTTGACAAGTTTTATGCCAGATGCCCTTCCTGACGTAACTACAGGCAAGCACATTCAATATATGTGCCACTGCACTGCCCAACGAGAGGCAGGGGCTGGGACACACAGCAGCTCGCCTCACGGCGGCCGTCAGCAATACTGTACAGCATTATTGGCAGCCTATTGCCATGTCTTTATATATAATATACATTTCATTTATTTCTGAATACATTTTAAATTCTGTGTTTAAAAATCAGGGGTGCCAATAATCCTGTCCATGACTGTATGTCATACGTACTAATGTCTTCTGGGAAATAATATTACTTTTGAGCCTCGAGAAATTTGTGGCTTTCTTCCTTGAGCAAAACCTTATCGGTTTTAAATTTTTATTACCTCCACAGTGGGGGTTATATTTGATTTTGTATGTTTTTTAGTTAGTTAGTTAGCAAAAGGACATAAAGAGGACATAAAGAGATTTCATCGAAACTTGTTGGAGAGGTAACTTTGGGAAGGTAGAGTTGATTAAATTTTGGTGCGAACGGGCAGATCTTTTTAATAAAATTGGATGCATTGAGTCCAGTACACAAATTTATTGGTCTCGCTATCAGTTGAAAAAAAAATTGGGCGTATTGGCCGAAAAATGCATCAAATTTTATGATTATTATGTTTTCAAAAAGTAATAGAGAAAATTTCACATACCAGAGATCTGTTTAATATCTACATCCAGTATGGTAAAGTAGTGCTTGTGTTTTGATCGGCCATATACGGGGAGTTCTGCGGGGGGAGTAAGGGGGATACGTCCGGCAGGGTGGGAAGAACTGACCCCTGAAACATCAGCGAGGAGGCTGAGCAGCGGGGGCCTCCCCGGTGTCGGGGACGGAAACTTTCCCGTCACTGAAAGCGCCCCACAGACAAGCGCTCTCTCTCCCCTGTGTGTATCTGACGAGCAGCTGCATAAGTGTAAGCTCAGCCAGACGTCCACTGAAAATGTTCCCACAACGTACCAGCCGTCAAGCTGCATTATCAGTCCATTATTCCTTTTTTATCGCATCTCCGTTTCGGTACCTCTGAGGCTCTGTGCGCTGTTGTTTGTAGCAAAGGCAGCGCTCTGTGTTAACGCCATGGGCTACAGCGCTGGTCACGTCATCAGTGACGTCACTGTACAAAAAGTTCCCGGATATGGATCCAAGTTTAAAGAACTTTGGATTGCGGGAGATTATATGGATCAAAGTTTAAAAAACTTTGGATTGGAGATTTAAATTGGATCCAATTCATAAATAAATTGAAATAATCGGCTGTGTATAAATGTATAGGATGGTAGATTCTGAAAACATAATCCTTTGATTTGGTTCCCGATTCCTTTGATCATGATCCTGCCTTTAATTTTTGACCCTGACTGATGTGGTCCAGATCAAGTGGTGGATCCTGCCTTTGATCTTTGAATCCTGATTCCTTTGAACTTGTAATCAAGATTGCTGATTAGTTCAGCAGTCAGGATCAAGGGTCATGGGTCACGCCTTGATCCTGATTGCTTTTATCCTGATTACAGAATCAAAGCAAGACAGACAGAGAAATGGCAACAAGAACACAACCCCCTTGCTGAGGTTCAACGATCAAAGATCAGGATCAAAGTTAAGCTATTAGGATCTAAAGTCAGAATCAAACGTAAGTCATGAGAATCAAAGCTAAGAGTCAAAGGTCTGTAATCAAGACATAGTCAGGTCCATAAGTATTTGAACAGTGACAGTTATTGTAATTTTGCCTCTGTACACCATCACAGTGGATTCAAAATGAAGCAATCAAGATGTCTTTGTAGTGAAAACTTTCAGCTATCAGAATCAAAGCTCAGCAATCACAAAAAAAGTGTTCAGGATCTAAGAATAGTAGCAAAACAATAACTGGGACACAATGAAAAATAAAGAGATAAAAGGCAAATATTAAGAGACATACACAGAGGACTGCTGGAACTTGGCAGACTTATGTGCACTTTGAGTGCTGTTCTATTTATTATATATTTTAATAAAGCTCATTCAAGATACACTATTCAGAGTGATAGAAATATCTAAAGTGTTTCCTTATGGTGGGAATTTATAAAAGGACCTTCTAAATAAGATATTTCTTGTTTGTCTGTTGAGACGGAACAAAAAAAATGTTTTATGATCAGTAAAAGCATCTATTCCACACTTACTGTCCCTGCATTCCGGTAACCTTGATATGATTGTTATTCACATTTTGAAATCTACATTTTAAGCATTCGCTTGTATGGAAGCTTTTAGTTTCTGACAGAACACGCTGCATCTTGCTCAAAATAACTTTTGACAGAGAAATGGCTGCTGATGGTTACACATTTATTATTGAACGCTTGAATTTTCAATTTTCAAACTTTTCATGACTTTGCATGATGAAAAAGTAATCACCTTCTGCAAAGACGCCAGCTGTTGTCAGATTGCTTTCAAATGGAGAAATGGGGGGTTTCTGCACAGTGTGTATTGCTCCTGTAATAACGGAGGTACATTTTGCCGAGTGGCTGAATCTTGCGATTATGATAACAAAAGCATTTTGGCTTTTGAATCAAAGTGAACAGGTGATTGGTCCTTTTGATGGAACTGAAATATGGATCCTGCAATGTATTAATTTTCATTGTGTATTATACGTGTAGCATGATGAAGAGTTTGAACTACGGAAGCCTGAACACAGCAGGAACAATTGTAATTTTTGCTTAAGGCTTCCCTTTGGGAAATACCATGTTTCATGGTTATACTGCGATTACAAAGTCTTTATATGCGAGAATCCAATAATCTCATTGGCTGTAAAGAGCCAACCTAACCTGTGTTTTTGTTAAGATATGTCTTATTCTGATTACAAGGGCTTTTGCAGGTCTCACCTTCAAACTCCGTCTGCAGAATTAGCTGTTCGCCCCTTAAGGTAAATTGGAACCACCGGCACAGAATGATTTATTTTATCTTCCTTCTTCCTGAGCCACTCGCTCCCATCCCTTTTTTTTTTTTTTTTGATTTGAAATCCTGCATCTGGTTATTTCATAATTATGGGAGGGGATTATAATGAAGGCAGCTAGAGCTGCAGGTTAATTGGATTTTTCACCTCAACGGGACCCGATCTAAGTCGCCCATGGGCCGCAAATCTGCACATTTGAAGTTGGGGACAGGACGAAAGAGGCTGAGTGAAGAACAGAGCAAGCAGTTAAAGGGTCTCCTTTGGCTTCAACAGTTTAGGAAGTTACTTTTTGAGCTGCCAGTTCCTATTTGTAGCTTGAGAGGTTTTCTTTTGCTTGTACACATTTCCTTTCATCCACATTCACGGCATGTATAATTGGCACTGGGTTTTTTTTCTTTCTTCCTCCGTAGAACTTTCTGGAACAGTTTCTGTAGCTGTGGCGATTGATAACCTCAGAGACGCCCGAGATTTTGAAATCAAACCTTTTTCAAAAGTGACTTTCAATAAACAGGCTTCACAAAACAGAACTCGCTGTTTGGATGTGAAATGAAAAATACGAGGAATTACTGATGAGTTGTGATTAACCGCAGTTTTCTTAAAGTTGATGAAACTCGTTTCAGATTATTAGTCTGATTAAATATTCATTAAATCTCAATGTGACTATAATACCAAGCGGTGCCTGGAAATGCCTTGTGATTTTCTCTGCATTCTGCCATTCTAAATTAAAAACACACATTCTTTCATCAACAGGAAAATCTCTTTCATCCAGTTTGGTGGAAATGCTTCGATGCTCAGTGTTTCCCTCCGGCTCACAAATCATAAATCCCTGTTTGTCACACATTAGTCTCTTACAATAGCCATTAGCGCATCTGTCTTTAGCAGGTCCGGCCCGATTCTGCTGACGGTATTTTCCACCTTAGCTCCTCTGTGGGAGCGACCGAGCTCTCGGGCCCTCGGCTCCTGGCCTACTTCTGAATCGACGTTTGACAAAGGATGAGTCTCTCTGTGAGAAAAAAAAAAGACTGGAATCCTACAGCACGATGTGGCCACACGCAGAACGAGTGCAGAGTCCACACGAAAATCCAACTGCACATTTAGATGCTCTTATACAAATAAACCCGGTTATGGGATGGACGAGATAGCCAACTCTCTCGGGGTCCCAGCACTCAGGGGTGTAGTAAAAAGCCCCAACACCACCAGCAAATTATGCAGCAATTACATTTTTACTTTCGAGCTTATACTTGCTAATACAGACTGAAAAAACCAATGTCTTAAAAAAGAGAGATACCGTTTTACTATATTAATTGCAAAGCTGTTGCATTGCACTTCATCATACTGTACTTACGTGTCGACTTTTCCGCTCTTACAGATTAAATCCAAAAGGAACCCTGAACACTGTAGTTCTATATTTTATTCAGCACTGTACAGCCTGGAAGCTTTAAATCACTTTTTTTCTTTAATATTGTAAAATACGGCATTTGGGGTCTTGACAGAGGCATGCACTCTAAAGAGTTTACTTTTTGTACAATTTATGGTACAGTTAAAGTACTTAAAAATGCTCCTTTTTAAAAGAAGAAAAATATAGTACTGAAATAGTATTGAACATTTTTTCTCATATCCAGATGAAATGTTTTTAGATTATCATGGACATGGTTATGCTTCCTAATCCAACAGTGCACAATCACCCCAAAAGTTTGATGCCTATCTGACATTAAAGGGGTTCTTGCAAAAGATCACACACACACTCACACACGCACACACACACACACAAAGAAGAATTGAATTCTTCTCAATCGTTTTGTACCTTCAGATAATTGCACAAAATGTCACATAATTGTGAAAGAAGTCAAAACAACACTCTGCCCACACAGAAGTATGCGCACTGACAAAGCGCGCGTGTGTGTGTTTTAAGTTGTGAGTCATTTCCGACAATGCCAAATGGTAAATAGTGCAATTTCCAACTCCCCTGCTGAGACCAATCAGTCTGCATCAACTGGTGTTATATTAATACATTTCATAAAGTTAAATGAACTCTAAATGGTGCAGAATCTGACTGCGGGCTTCATCAAGTCCAGACATTAATTAAAGCAAATATATGTCATATGCTATGGCACATCATGTATAATGCATTTTAAAACAGCAGTCAAGTGGAACAGTGACCCTTCGTTAGGTGCAGACACCATTAAAGCCAAGAAGATTTCTGCAGGGCTTTTTAACGGTGCCAGAAGGCGTTCTCATTCAGTGATGTACTAAGTGGACAATGCTGTGAACCGGTATCATTTCTGAACCTTTATTAGTGTTACAACCACACAGAGGAACATTTACAATATGCAATTTTCCTACCTGAGTTTCTCATCTTTGAATCACATGGAAAGATTTGGCCTCGCTAAACACACACGGTGAAATGAGCTTCTTCTATTCTGCAGCGATTGAAGATAAAAGGCAGAACAATAAATTGCTTTAAAAAAAAAAAATCACCAAATTAAAAGAAGCTTGGGACATACTTAGAACCTGAGTTAAAAGTGTGTTTTGTCCATAGCAAAATAATTAAAACTGTTTCCTCAAATAGTACAAAAAAATTAAAATGCAACTAGCATTTGCCAAAAAATCTCACATTTATTTAATTTGTTAAACAAGTGTTGAACTTTACATCAGTCTTAAGTGATGATTCCCCCCCCCTTTACAAAAAAAAAAAAAAAGAGCTACAGTACAGCATGTATACAGTGCTGGAAAATATTCACACATTTCCCATTTATTTTTTGGAAAGATTTTAATAAATAAAATGTCCAAAACCAGGCGGAAGAACCACATTTATGATGAAACTTTGTCAAAAGTCAGCTTAATTTCAGTTGCGCTTGCCCCTTGTTCTGCCATAACCTTTTTTACTTATTGAAAAAAATCTATTTCATTTAGAAATACACCAAAAAAGCTGTGCAATGCATAAATCACTTCAACTGGGTGTCTGTACCCCCACTCTACTAAATGAAAGCCACTTTGGCCAAAAAAAAAAAATCAAATGAACATATTTCAATGGGCATCATCAACTCATTATGCAAAAAACACTGTCCACAAGTGGGGAAAAAGATGATGATGCATCTTTGTAATCCTTGTTTTCGTAAGCCTTTACGATCAAACGCACTACCATGAATGAAGTGTTGGAACCATAAACACACTGTATAACACATGTGCAACTTCTACACAATAGCCTTTCAAACATTAAATTTTGCAATTAAAAGGTTTCTTCATATTTACTGTCTCAAATGAATTTTTATTTTACACTAGCAATACAACAAAATATATATTTTAGCCATTTTGCTTGACAACAATTTAAATGTACAGTTGAGAAAATATAAGGCCAGGGGCTTGATTGCTAGTGGTTATACAATCCAAACTTCACGGTGGTGGTGGAGAGCGACCAGGACATTCTATTCCTTTTCTAACAGTCTGATCAGGAACATTTTACAAACAGGGTCGGAGTCCTGGTCCTGGGGTATCGTTTAGTATACAATAAAAACAGGCTTTGACAAAGATGTCGGGGAGTGTATGTACAACCTTTTGACCGGTAGATTGCTGGTCTGATGCAGCCAGTAAGAGTTTTTCTTTCCGTTGTTTTTTTTTTCATTCGTACCTTAAATTGTTCTCAATTATTCAACAGCAGCAGCACATTTAAATACATAGTTGGCTCTTAAAATTTGAAATCTGACTCTGTATTTTATGTACAGTCTCTTTAAAACTTTGCACCAAGTCTGTCGGTCTGGCGGAAAGGTGGGAAAACGCGGGGAATGCGGGCGGCCGAGGGAGGGAGATGGTATGTATGATGGAGGGCTGTAGGATCTAAAAATAAAACAAACACTTCCCTTCACTAATGTGTTCTCCAAGAGGACGGGGCAGCAAAAGGGCAGGAGAGGTTCGGGGGAGATTTAAATACATTTAAAGGCTTGTCACTAGCTGCATCTGTCCTTCCCGCACGTCTCCTTCGGGGATAGAGTCCTCTTTAGTAATAGGAATAATGTAACTGTCGCTGCTCCCTCGGCCTATCTGGTAATAGGCTTGGAGCTGGTGGTTGGACCCTAAGTTAGGCATGCTCTTGTAGTAAACATCCTCGTTCTCGCTCTTCTTGGAAGGGGACAGATCCTCCACCACATCAGGGCTGCTCTCGGGGTACGGAGAGTCCCTCAGATTCGGCATGCTAGTGTACAAAGAGTCTCTATTTGGGGACTGCAGACCGTCATCAGGGTTGGTGGCTGTCAGCTGGCTGATAAAGGTTTCCACTCCCCCGTCGGTCCTCACCTTCTTCTGCGGCGCATACAGAAGCGAGTGAGTCCGCTGGGGGATGAGCGGCGCCTCCAGCTCCTGCTGATGGTGCAGCTCGAGGCCGACCGTGTCGCTCACGTGCACCAACGACGAAGCGTCGGCTACGATAGCGTCACTTTCCCTGCTGCAGCCGCCCACCGCTGTCACCTTTGGCGGAGCCCGCTCCGTATGGTGGTGGTGGTGGTGGTGGTACTGCGGTGGCGGCTGCTGGTGATGGGGCTGATGATGTAAACTGTGGTGCTGCTGCTGCTGTTGCTGCTGTTGGTGGCTTTTGTTACAGGCACGCAGGTTGTTGTGTACTAGCTCAGAGATGATCATTTTCTCGAAGGCAGCATCGTCCAGACTGAGACCGCAGTCCACTACCTGCACACTGTTGCCAAAGTCCCCATTGCGGAGCGAGTAGCTATTATTAAAGTTACCATTTAGCGGTAGTGTATCCATTGCACTTGTATCCCTCACCGTGTTGTTCAGTGAGTGCCCTGGAAAGATAGGAAGATGGGATTCGACATTAGTCATGGCCAAAAATAAAAACTGGAGAAAAAAACAAACAATTTAATGCTGTTTAGGATGCAGTTTAACATAGAAAATCAGTCAAATTAAGCCATGCCTGTATCCGTTAGTTAGGCACAATCTTTAACATAGAAAACATACTGTGTGCATGCAGCATCATTTTACTTTCTCACATATAAAAGACGTTACTATCCTCTTTAAAAAAATAGCTTCAAGATAAGCAGGAAATTGTGCATTTTTTTTAGTCTGTCACAAACGTGACTAAGCAATGAATGTGATCCCAAACAACATTAAGGAAATTAGCCGAGACAGTCGTCACATCACAACACACTGGGCAAAAGTAGACGTCCACAGGTGTGAAGCCACAAACGGGCAAGCTACGACACTTATAGGTTTTCTAGCAACTAATAGGTCAGATGTGCCAAAGTGAAAGAAAGGGACAGATATGAGAACAGATGATGATGATGATGATGATGCAGACAGAAAAGGAAAGTGGTCACGTATCAACATGGGACAGCCATCTTTGTTCTCGCCCACAAGCAGCACTCCACCATCACCACACACACAGCCGGTGAAAAGACTCACTTTAGACAACTCGCATCATGTCTGCCTGCTCAGGCTATCTGGTCTAAGAGCAGCTGATGTACAAAAGAAAGTAAAATGATTTATTGTAACATGAAAAAATCACAACAAAAAAATGTAAAGGAAAAGTCTCAACTGCAACTGAGTAAGAGCAAGGGTTCAGCAAATGAAAGAAACAAGCATTAAACAGCTTTTAGTTCCAGAAATTAAATGCAATCAAGATCGTTTTCTCTGCCTTTAAATTTTTATTTATTTATTTATTATTTTTTTGTCTGCACACTCTGGGGCACTTTTTGCGTCAAAGGTCAGAGCTTGCCCACAGGCCGGCGCTTGGCATCCGTCACAGTGACAGTTCCCAGTGAGACCCCGGTCGCGAGCAGAAAACACGGGCGCTGCAGAGGTCAGACGCAGTCACGTTTGGAATTTCTCAAAGCACCGAGGTCACAGAAAGCAGCAGCGAAAAGGATAAATATTAGCTGCACCCTGATTCAAAGAGGAGATAAAGAAAAAATGTGCCTAAGATCTGTTTGACGTGAAGAACAAATATAAGAAAAACTACAGAATGCTCCAAGAGCTATACCTCCGCCAACACTTCACACATATCTCTGTAACTATTAGAGATACATTTTACCAGGATCAGGCAAAAACTATGAAACTGATTTTCGTGGAACTTGGTGGCAGGGTGATGTATGGGCCAAGGACAAAACCAGTAACTTTTGGAGCAGATCCGATTAAGGGGCGACTCCAGGAATTTTTTTCCCTCTTTCTTTAACATTGAGAGATGACATTTTTCAACATTTTTGTGAATTTCTCATGAGATAATGTAAATCTTAGCACTCTACATATGCCTGATTCTTTTCATAAACCCGTGCATTCTTCTCTTCTTTCTCAAGAGATAATGTAGATATTAGCACTCTACACATGCCTGTTTTTTCATAAAGCTCTGTGCATTCTTCTTCTCTTCTTTCTCAAGAGATAATGTAGATAGATATTAGCACTCTATATATGCCTGATTTTCATAAAGTTCTGTGCATTCTTCTTTCTCAAGAGGTAATGCAGATATCAGCACTCTGCGTGTACCTGATTTCTTTCATTAAGATCTGTGCATTCTTCTTCCAATCTTTCTAAAGAGACAATGTAGATATTTGCACTCTATATATGCCTGATTTTATTTCATAAGGATCTGTGCATTATCTCTTGAGAAATTCACAAAAATATTGAAATATGTCCGATCTTGCAATGTTAAAGAAAGAAAAAAAAATTGTCCTGGATCTGCTGCCTTAATTGTATCCATTCCAAAAGTTAACGGTTTCTTCCGTGACCCATATCCCACCCTTTCACCATGTTTCAAGAAACTCTGTTTCATAGTTTTTGCATAATTATGCTAACAGCCAAACGGCACCAAAAACATTTCCTTCATGGATGAGGTAATGCAGACAAATGGGGAGGATTTACCACAAAGTTTGTCACTGTCCTAAAAAAAAAGGGGACATGATTTTGATTTTGTAGCGTTCATCTGAGAATTGAGGGAGAACTAAGCAGCTGCTGCCGTGACTTTACGCGTGCTCGGACAAAAATAAATAAATCTGGCTACCAGATGAGTGTCGTCTGGAACAGTACGAGGGGAATTCTAATGGACGCTGACTCTGCTGAATGCCAGGAAATAATAAAGAAAAATCCCAAAAAGAAAAAGCAACCCTTTTCAAATCAATGCTCCTTTATGCCAGAATGAAAGCAGCACATTTTTATTTTTAAGAAAAAAAATCAAACAAAAGCAGAAGAGAGAGAAGCAGAGAAAGATGCGTTTGTGAAAATACTGAAGGCAAACGGCTGCAGAAATCTCACAAAAAAATATGTTTTTTTTTTTTTTTTTTTAAAGATTAGAATTTGGACAGATAACTTTGTGAACCACTTGCTCACTGAGTGTGTGTTAATGGCCTAAAGTGAACCAGTGATTGTGCCAGGGTTTGGGTTGTTTTTAATAAGCATGCTGAAAAAAATTTACATTTGATAGGCAAAGTTAAGTTTTACTCCCATACTTGTCTCTCTGTAGGTCACTAGAGGAAAGCACAGGGGAAAAGCACAAAACACGACAGAAGATGCCGATTCAGTTTCAAAACACACAGTCTCAAATCGTCATATATACACAACTGCTGGGCGACACAGGGATTTGTTGAAACCTTATTAATTATTAACATTTTAATTAAAGACAATGGCATGCAAAAGGTGTTTTAAGTCAGTCTGTGTTCAGCAACAGTGATCTTGCTTGGAGCCAACCTGAGTTTTAAGAGGAGAGCTCCCTCGAAAATACACAAAAGTAACAAGTCACCTGATTAATTCAGGTGCATAAATCTTAATAATCTTGCAGTTTAAGCTACAGCTTTGTGCCTGCACTGCTGTTTACTTTATCTTAAGGCAGAACACGCAGTATCTCGTTCCCATCTTAATCATTATGTCCTCTTCCAGGGCGAATTTAGAGAAATTTGAGAAGAGAGAAGGCGGATCATGATGAAGCACAAAAAAATAAAAACATCAGTCTACGCACGACGCACACTCATTATGGATTCGGGAAACAATGATTCCGAAGGAAAGGCGATACTGCTTTTGATAATGTGCACACAACCCGAAAAGACAAAAGAGTGACAGAGAGGAGAAGAACAGCCCAAATGCAGATGCCAGTGTAAGTAAGCACACCTGGAGAGTTAAACACTGGCGCCGTGGGAGTGTTACATACGACTGTCTCAGCCAGCAGGGTGTTATAAGGATTGTTAGTGCCTTGTGGTCGGAGAAGAGGATTTGTTAGTAGATAATTCCCGGTCATTCCTAGAGTGGCAACACAGAAGAGGAGCGGGTAAGTTTGGCGCTCAAAGACTTTCAGTGAGAAGAAAAACAAAAGAACAATATCAAAGCAGGAGTTGCAAGAGAAGTTGCAGCATATCCAGTGTTGTGCAAAAACACTTTAGAAAAACTAAGCGTTTTATGTTTTTTTCCCCTTCAAAAGTGAGTCAGAAGAAAACCAAATCTGGAATGTCCAAACATTCCTATTTCCACCACAATTAAATGTGAGATTTCTGCAACTAATCAGTTATCAAGTTAAAAACCGCATTTAGAAAATGAAGACAAAAAGTGCCCAAAGATGTAAACATTTAAAAACATTTCTTTGTAGTTGGTCCAACCAATTGTTGCAAACGCTATCCCAGCAGGCAAAATGATGTTTAAGTCTGATGTTGAATCAAGGCAGAAAATATGTTGGATTTAAAAACTGGATCAATGTAGAAATCCTAACGTTGGATCAATGTCGACATTCACTGTAAATACTCAATATGATAGTCAGCTTATTGTCATAAATCTTAAAAATCAATGAGTAACACATCTTCTGCTTTGTGGAAATAAATAAATACACTTGCCACGGGTTTCTAATAGAAATTAAAAATAGATCAAAATACAGGTCAGGAAACTAACTACATTTCAGCATTGCATGAATATCATATTCTGATGTTGTTGCAACATCGGGAGATCGATGTTGGAGTGACGTCAACATCATGTTGAGTGAGTCAAATTGTAATAAAACCAAAAATAACAATGATACAATGTTGCCATGCCCTTTGGGATTATAATAATTGTCACTGTTGTAATATTTATTACAATAGCAGGTGTGAATGCACAGCTAACTTAACTACTATTGTAAGAAATGTAATTAATGCCCCTTTCCATGAATATAAGAGTCTGTTTACAGATTCTTAGTCAGATAATCACTTTCCTAATAATTATTACATTTGTGGGCACACTCAACCACTATTGTAATAATTTTTAAAATAAAGGGTGACATTTCACAGGAAGCTCAACCACCATTGTAATAATGATTACAATTATTGCAATAATTGTTACAATAATTACTATTGTAATAATGATTACAATAGTGATTTAGTTGGCTGTGCATTCGGACCTGCTATTGCAAAAATTATTACTAAGAATCATTGATGACATTACTAACATTTATTACAATAGTGGTTGAGCTAGCTGTGCATTCGCACTGGTGGTCTCCTGTAAATTAAAAAAAATTGTTTGTATTTGTAATCATTTTATTATTGCCGATTGTCTTTGTGATGTCATGTACCAGTTGCTGTGCCACAATTAATGATTACAATTTAAATTACAAATTAAAAATGATTACAGTGATAGTTATTACAATAGTGGCAGTTATTACAATAGTGGTTGCAACAACTGGTACATGACACCACACAGACAATTTCCAATGACAAAATGATTACAAATACAAAATACAACCAACATTTCTTTTAAATTGCAGGAGACCCCTTTAAATAAATTATGTACTTTTATCACTGAAAATAAATCATTATTTAAATGTGAAAAGTGGTCACATGTTTTAATTATTTATATTTATCTATAAATAATAGATTTTATGAGGGGGCGGGGGGAATTTATTTTTTATTAGTTTTAAAATTGTGGGGCAAGACTAGATGTGCCTAAAACATTTGCACAACACTGCACTGTCACTCAGCGCTTCAGTGAAAATCTGAAACAAGCATTTATTTCTAAGTAAAATGCAGAATAAGGTAAGAGAAGCTTGTGCATGCAGCGTGCCTCCGTCACATTATGGCAAACTGTAGGTAGCATTGTTTTTAAAACAAATTTCAGTCATTGTGTCTCGGTGAGAAAGCAATTACCAGCTAACTGTGCTCATTATTGCACCCTGTCATCTCATGTCACATCCTATTACTTTGAGGAAAAATCCTTCAAAAAGTTCTTTGAGCGTACGTGTAATAACAACCCTTCCTCCCCCCAAAAACATATCAAAATATTTCAATAATGTTCAATAATTTTAATATTAAACTGAGTGATTTTCTTTCTTTTCCCCCCCCTCACGTTACTCCACATGCAGTGTGTTTTAAGGACAGAAGATATTTCCACTGTCAGTCATCACTTGTGTTAAATGTCATCTGTCATGACGGAACGTCTCCAGACATTTTTTTTTTTTTTTTTTTAATGACAGGCAAGTGCTCCCAGCGCATAGTGCCCTCATTTAGGGCCCCGATTCTCTGGGGCGACTCGATGCCCATCCTCTGCATTAACGTCTCAATGAGTCCGAAGTGCAGGAGTAAGCGCTAACTTCTGTATCGTTGCGCACGTATACTCCAAACGCTTCGGTGTAATGTTCTACCTGCTAGCTCATGCCGGCAAAAGAAAAAGGGGAGGGGGGG